>JAKCPI010007540.1:0-39804 GCA_023213315.1 Euborellia annulipes
TCCATGAGCTTTTTTTGACACCGCATGGTCCTGAAGAAGGGCCGTTTTGGCTTCGAAACGTCGACTTATAGCTGAAGGAACTGAATCCAAATAAATTGCCTTATCATCAGCTCCGGATTTTATTTATTCATCCTTTTCTCTCAATAATATCCACCAGACCGCCCTCTATCTTCATCACGTAACTAAATTTATTTTAATGTCCGGTGGCATTCACGTGGATAGAATCCTTTTTTTAATAAAAATATTGAAAATAATATTTATCTGTGTTGTATTTAATAAAATGTTTAAATACTTAACAAATCTTATATTATAAATAAATAAATATAATTAATATTTACTGGAGTAATCTCCTTAGCACGAGTTATAGAGTTTTTAACAAGTCGACTCTGAAAGTCGAAAAGTCAACTTTCAGAAATGATTAATCGATTCTGGAGAATCAAAAAATAACAAGTCGATTCCAAAATCGAAAATCGACTTTTTGAGAGCCTTTTCCATCCCTATGATATTAAATACCGTAGGAGGGGTAGAATTGCTATGATTTTTATTTTTCCAAATCAGCAAATTCTTCCCCTCCTACGATTGTTTTTTTGGGCACACCACAATAATTATTAAATACCTCTCAAAAAAAAAAATATATATATATATATATATACATATATTAATATATAAAAATATGATATTACACAAAAATCAATTTCAGCAAAAATTTTAAAATTGATCTTTTTCTTTTATTTTTTATTATATTGGTTTGAATCAATCCATCATATATAGAATTGTTGATCCAAGGTTAGAGGTTTAACATAATATAGAGTTACGTTTGAATAATGATTTGATAATATAATTACTTAATTTATTAAAGATATCAAAATTGAATTATACATATTAATAAAGCATTAACAAAGCAACTAATACCAAAAGCAAACAAATTATATTTAAGATATACAGTACATGAAGCTATCTATCTATAATATATATGTGTGATTGATATTGGAGTATAATTCTAATAATATTTATACATCCAATTACAATAATAAAGCAAACAATCAAATGTTAGTAGGATATCTAGTGATAAGAGACTGGAACAGTAAACAAGGCATTATAGTAAAAAAATATTTATTTATTTAAATGGGGATTTCTTTAAATAAAGAGGAATTTAAAAATTACGTATAAAAAAATCTCATAATTATTATTTAATGGATCAGATATGGCAATCATAAACACAATGAGATTGTTGATAGCGATAAGTCAAGTCTTTGTACAAAATCTAAAAGAATATACTTAATTACTGTACTTAATAAAAAAAATACTTTGTATAGATTAATTGACCAATCAATTCACTTTATTAAAAAAAAGTATTGATACTCTTAAATTAAGTTAACATGGATATGAAAAATTTTATAAATGAGATTTTAGTTGATTTAAAAAAAAAAAAAAAATCGCCTTTGGGCCATAGCAGAATGGTAGAGTATCCGCTTCTTGTGTACCAAGGATTCGCCCGTCTCATGTGACAAGAATGTATTTCAATTGACTATCAAAAATAGAGACGGGGTCTAAATGGCCTAAATGCCGATAAAGACGTTAAAAAAATCATACTGCATACTCGAGAAGTGAAACTTGTACACAAAATTCATATGAAAAAATGTGTTCAAATAATTTCTTACTTTTGGTTTTGCAGAAATAAATATTTTGAGTCTAGCTGCTTTTCTCGCTCCCGGGTGACGTCTTTGAGCAATTCGTTTTTTTTGGCCTTCTGTGTCTATGAGAGAGCCTTTACTCTCTCCCTAACTCAACTGTGGTGAATAGGATGCTAGGCTTTTTAACGCTTTTATGGTCATGAATCCGTGAAGAAGTTTCACTTCAAAAAATTATTTAAAATATATGTAATTTTTTTTTAAGTGAATTTTTTTTATCTCTTTAAAAATTCCAATTGTTAAAGGAAATGATAAAGCAGATTAAGATACAAATCTTTATTTTCTCTTAAAATAGATTTTGTGTTAATAAATGGTATCCTTGTTGCCCCGCAGAGATCTACCTGGCTTTAGAGCCCTGCAACCATTTACGGAGTTCAGTCTTGCCTTAAAATGGACATACCCCCTGCATCTTTTACTTTTGTACTTTTCGTACCTTTACATGGCAGCCAAAGGCTCCCCATGATAGAGGTTGAATTCAAAAAGTTGTCTCCACTTCCAATTTGAGCTGGATAGGTATCCAAATGATTTAATGATGAAGATAGGGGCAGCCTGGTGGATATTAATGCGAAGGATGAATAAATAAAATCCGGAGCTGGTGAACATCGACTTATAGCGGACGAAATTAGTCCAAATAAATTGCCTGATCGTCAGCTCCGGATTTTATTTATTCATCCTTCTTAATAATATCCACCACGCTGTCCGTATCTCCATCACTAAACCCCAAAGGAGCGTTGCTACATTTACCATCTTAAAATACTACAAACGTCCTGAAGAAGGAAGAACGTTTGGCTCCAAAACGTCGACTTATAGCGGACGGAATTATTCCAAATAAATTGCCTGATCATCAGCTCGGGATTTTATTTTTTATCCTTCTCAAATGATTTAAATAAATATTTATCGGATTGTCTGGGATACGAACCCGCACCCCATGACCTTAAGCAAGGAGGGGGGGGCGGAACTCTTGATTAACAACAACAACTACTCGGCCCATGGATTGTTCGATATTACTCAAGAAATAATATTTTGCTCTTATTACATTGTATTTAGCCTATTATTCTTCGATAATTTCTATCATATAGGGTTGACAAACACAAGTTGCCCGAGCCAAGACCAACTCTAACTCCATTATCCCCTCTCATCACAGCAAGCGCCAGATCGATTCTCGTAGTATTTTTTTTTTAATACACTTTTTTCTCATTCCCACTCACACACACATTCGCACAGTCTTTTCGGCAACTCAGGCCATATAAGACTTGACGATAACTGTTATTTGAATATATATGTATTTGAGGTCCAGGCATTCTTATTTAATCCATTTGGTATGCAAACGGCTTAAATAAAATCATCTGACTACCTGGGGGTCCGAACCCGCGACCCTTGGTATACAAGGCAGGTGCGCTACCAACCACACCAAACACGAGGGCGATTCTCTTGGTCTTATCTGATTTTAATAATCCTATTCCAAAGATATTTTAAATGTTTTATTTATTTTCTCGTTTTTTCATGTTTCCCTGGTAGAGAAGTGAGCGAGTTTGTCTTGTTTGGTGTGAAAAGCAAAACGAAGAGGAGTTACGTCTAAATAACTAAGATTCTTCATATTTATTATGATGTCAAAAAATATTCTACAAAATTAATATTTGTTTTAATACATAATATTTCTTTTGAAATGGTAGCGACCGCCTTTTGATCATCATCGGGCGTGTAAGAGGGCGTTTGTGAAAATCCTTCCGACAGATGCGTATGCACGTGTCTACAAAATTCCCCGTAGTCCTTCCTCTAGGACAATACGGACTAAAGGACCCGGGCGGCGTTAAGCCGCGTGTCATCGAGGGCACACGCCTTCCCTTCCCCTCTTGATGCTGGCCCAATCACATATCCCAAAGATATTCTTACGATATCAAAATATAATTAGATCCCTCAGGGTAGCTTTTAAATCCTGGGAACCGCCTTTGATTACTATTTCCGAACATTGTTTCTTTTCTTATCGGGAGATTTAGTGGAGAGGAGAGGGAGAGAGAGAGAGAGGAAGAAATAACATTAACTTCCATTTGCCAAGGGGATCGTTATGATTTCATAACGCAGTCTCTCTGGTTCATTCAATTGAGTCGAGTGGCTCTGATTTATTTTCTGTTCTGGCTCTTAGGAGGATGTTTGAAAAATAGAAACTCCCTTCAAATGTCGACCTGTTGATATTTAAAGGAAATTCAACTCCGTAGCTTCTATATCATCTTACTAAAACGAATATAATATTTTGGCTATATCCATTTTACTAAAAAAATTAAGGAAAACGAAGCCATATGACTCTAAGTAGCCAGCATACATCTCTAAAGAGTATTGTTACCAAATGAAAGCAAGGAGTATAGAAAAATTTCACTAGATGCGCTCATGAATAAACATAAGACGAAATTAACTTTAACTATGAATTGGTAAAATCGAAACAGATTTATGGTTAAAAACAGGGGCGTATATAGAAATTTTTTCTATTGCGGAACCAAAGTTGTCCATCCTGCGGAAAAATTTGTTGCGCTGATGTCTGTATATCCCTATATATGTATATGTGTTTGGGAAATTTCGGGGGGCCCGGGCCCCCTCGGCCCCCTTAAATACGCCCCTGGTTAAAAAACATGGTGTGACTAACAGAACATCACACAATTTTTTCTCGTTTGCTATTGGAGAGATTTTATGTGTGGACTTTGTTAGAGAAATGATGATGCAAATGACCCGCGCGTGCCTCATGTGAAGTTTGATTTTTTCAATTGCAATGCAATAAAAAAGAAATTGACCAACAACGCCATTTTTAATCAAACTACATCACGGGTGATAGCCACCTGACTAGGTAAAGGCAGTCATCTTTTCTTAACAGACGTATTTTTTTCTTTCAATTTTTACAAACTAACTAACGAATATTTCATAATTCAATTATTTTTTTTTTTGCACCAATCCTTTTCTCCCAAGAATTTCGGGAATTCACTTTAATCTTGTGGTCTTTTGTTTGTTGCGATTTTCTATGAGAAAAACTCTGTTTAGCGGATTTTATTCATAAAATTTCAACATTGAAGAGCTATTTTCGTTCTTGTGATTTTGTTCATAGACAAACAAACGCACATTTGGACCCTCAAAACGTGTATTTTCATTAATCGATATAAAATTTTTGAGGCATTCGCAATATTTCCACACTCTTTCTCTCTCTCTCTCTAAATATATACAGCTTTGGCCAAAAGTATTGAACATTCTTATTAAGAGTGTATAACATTTTTAACGTAGGAAATATTAAAATTTTATATTATTTTAAATGAATGAATTAATTAAATTTGGGCCCTCGAGCTATGGTGTAGTTGCTAGTCTTCTAACCAAGGGTAGAAACAAAAGCCGACCGACACTGTAAGCCATGGGTATAACTTCATTAAATTATAGAGTACCTAATACTTTTAGACAAGACAATATATAAAAGTATATACAGTATGTAGGAGAGAGTAAAACAATAAATTATTAAGATTTAAACTTTCGACCGTTGGTTCTCGTTGAAACATTTTGTAAATTAAAATTAAATATACAAATTAAACCCTAGGTTATTTGTTTCAAAGGTTTTATTAATTAAAAATTAACACTTGATACGTATTTCGACAATTACTTGCCATCGTCAGAAGGGATTACATACATTCTAATACTATTATCTAATATTCCTTCTGATGATGACAAGGAATTGTCGAAATACGTATCAAGTGTTAATTTTTAATTAATAAAACCTTTGAAACAAATAATCTAGAGTTTAATTTGTATATTTAATTTTAAATAAATTATTTATCAAAATTTAGGATTTTATAATTGTAATATACACCTAACGCTGCTTCAAAAGATTTTTTGATTGTTTGGCAGATTTTCTCTTGAATAGAAAGAAAATATATGAGGGTCAGTTATAATTCGAAAATTACTTTTGCAGTAAAAACCAGAGTGTTCGAATCAAATTAAACTGGAAAAAGTAAAAAGTCAATAAAATTGGAGCTCATTATTGGTAATTTATGTTCTTTTTATATCTTATTCGTTGATAAATTATTGTATTAAATATACATTTGCAGGGGCGCCGGAACGAATTTGAATCAGGGGGGGCAACCTCTTCCTATATGGAGATGATATGATTGCCCTCGGGGCTTGGTGTAGGGGTTAGAGTGCTAACCTCGTATACCGAACGTCGCGGGTTCGGACCCCAGGCAGTCCGATGATTTTATTTAAGGCATTTGGATACCAAATGGCTTAAATAAGAATGCCTGGACCCCAAATAATATATATTCATAACTGTTATCGTCAAAGTCTTAAATGGCCTAAGCCGAAAAGACTGTATGAATGTGTGGGTGCATGTGAGTGTGAATGAGAAAAAAGTGTGAATGTTAAAAAAAAAAAGTGATGTGATTGAAAGGGAAAGAATATAAAAAAAAAGGTTTAATAAGAGTAATAATAATTAAAAAGAAACATTTGCTTGAATACAATTTTTATTTATATAAATATATATATATATCAATAATAATATTATTTATAAATCATGGAAATTATTTTTTTAATTTTGCCAAAATGTTGAATTCTAAAGTCATTACTATTTATAAATGTAGCCATGATATTTTGGATATCTATTTCATCTACGATTTCTGGATATGTATTTATTATGCATAGATGATTTAATCGTTCTTGCGTCATTGTTGAGCGAAGATATGTTTTTATTCTTCTTAACATAGAAAATGAGCGCTCAGCGGTTGCTGATGTGGCCGGGATCACTAAAAGTAGTTTTAGAATATTTCTCAGGTTAGGAAATAATTTTTTTGATTCTTGATTAAGATTTTTGTATTTTATTACAAAATCATTCAAGCATTTAGCTTGAGGAATTAATTCTCTAAAGAAATCAAATTCTCTTTTGACCTTTTCTTCTACAAACTCATATTCTTTTAAAATATCTATAACAGATTGGTCCCAAAAACGGGTTTCTAAAATAACAATTTTTTCGATTTGTAGATATTTTAAAAACCCCGGTTGGGAGAATCTTAATTCAATCTCGTTGATTATCCCATCAATAACTTCATAGAAAGTTTTTCTAAAATATTCTTCTATTGACGTGAACTTGTGTTCAGACTCGTTAGGTTTATATAGAAATTTTTTAGGAATCTCTCGCTTTCTCGGTAACGAGGGCTCCTCAAGATTCATTTCTTTTATTTTTTTCTTTACATCCTTCCACATTTCATTAAAAAATTGTTCTGAGCGTTTTTTTTTTTAAAGATTCTAAAACTAACTCAACAGCTTCCTTTGCCCCAGCTACAGTTTGCGTTTCACTTTGAAGAACATTGCTCAATTGATCAGTTAAAGAAAACATTAGATAACTAAGTCTAATTCCAAAGTATATAGAACCCTTTGATAATTGATCATAAAGTCCCCTGGCTTTGGACCCTATATCATCATTACAAGATGCTAATGAAAATAGAAAGTCCAAAACAGCAGGGTAAGTATTGATAACCCCTGACAATGAAGTATGTCTGATGGTCCAACGGGTTGGGCATAATGGCCGAGGGCCAGTTTTCTCTATTCCATGAGCCTTAGCAATCTCATGAAAATTATGTGATCGTTTTGGTGATTCTTTGACAATAACTCCTATGTCGTTTACCCATTGAAGGCAATCACGTATTAAAGGAATTCTTTTTGAAGAATCCTGCACAGCCAAATTTAGAGAATGAGCTGAACAATGAATAAATAAAGCCATTGGTTGATCTGCCAACACTCTTGATTTGACACCGTTTTTTATTCCGGTCATATTTGATCCTCCGTCATAGCATTGTCCTCGCAAGAGATCCATACTTAAATCAAAACGAATAAGCATGTCTTTTATAATATTATACAATGATTCCCCAGTCATAGAGTGAGTGTCATAGAGACCAAGAAAAAACTCATCAATTTCAAGAGTATCTTCATCTACAGATCTGATCGATATAGAAACTTGTTCTTTTCCTGTACATCATTGGTTTCATCAACAATGAGAGAATATTCTCCTCTTTTTTTATTATTTTAATAATTTTACGCAAAATATCATGGGAAATAATTCTCAATATTTCATTCTGAATATCTGAAGAATTATATGATTTTTTGTGTTTTAAAAATAATTTTAATTCTGGAATGTCATTTTCCCTGAGACGTAATAATTGAATGAAATTTCCTTCATTAATATCATGTGCTCTAAATGCAATTCCCTGACGAGCTAAATATAATGCTGAGGTTATTATTGTTTTTAGAGCGATTTGATTTTGTATTTGAACAGATAATGTTTGTTCAGATAATAAGGAAATAATTGGAGTATTTTTCTTCAGTGCTTCTAATTTTATAAATGATTCTTTGTGAAAAGCAGATTTTTCGTGACTTTTTAATTTTATGATAATTTTTTTCCAGTTTTTATACCCATCAATCACTAAGTTTGTTTCATGATTTTTTTCACATTTTACTAATTTTTTTCCTAGCGCTTGGACACATATGAAACAAAAAATACTTTTAGTCATTGAGTCAAAATGAAGCCAAGGGTATGTTGTGAACCACTCATTCTGAAAATTATGATTACGTCCAGATTGGGTCCACGGAGGAATATCCAAAGGTTGATACGGTTCGTTTAAAGAGCATATCTTTTCGTGTGTGTTTTTAGTAAAAGCAAAAGAAACACTCTTTACAGGAGCAGATGGATCATCGGCGATGTTTTCTGTTAAATAAATGAATAAATTATTTAATTGAATTTCCGATCTCTGAGCAAGGCAACAAAACAATAAACAAGCATAATGACTCATTTTTTGAAATTATTATATTAATACCTATGGTGTTTGTGGAAGAAATGTTACTGCTGGTACTAGGGCGATGCTCATGGTGCAAAGGACTACCCGTGCTAATGCTTCCTTTTTCTAAAGAGCCTACGAAAGAACCAGATATAATAAGAAATTTTCATTTTTTTATTAAATTTTTAGCGTACGTATATTTTTGGCGAAGAAAAATAAGTTTTTAAGAGTAGGCCTACGGCCATTCTTACCTGTTTCTTTTTTAAAATAATCATCAATAAATCGACGTTTCATTTTTTTCTTCTTATAACTGTTAATCAACTACACTAGTCTGTAGTCCTTTATATTTAACTTTTACAAATATATAGTTTAACAATATGCAAATTATTTAATCAAAATTTTTTTTAGGCTATATAGTAGATTTGTTATTTACTATTTGAAGGAAATAAATATTTTTAATTTTCTTTATTTTAATTTTTTTTTCCAAGGCATAAAGTCTCAAGTTTTCATGTTATCTAAATTTTATTATTTTAATTCCATATAAAATGTATTTAGAATTTAGAAATACAATAGGTCTATATAAAATAAAAAAAATTTCTTACTTTTTTAATTTTTTTTAAATTTAAATAAAAAAAATTTTAAAATATATCATTTTTAAAACTAAATGAAATAAAAGAAGAAATTTTGCCCCCCCCTGCCCCCCCGTAGGATGCCAGGGGGGCAATGTACCCGTGCCCCCCCCAGTTCCGGCGCCTATGTACATTTGTACTGTAGAGATAAATATTTGTTTCAAGGCCTTGAATGATTGACGTTTTTATTCTCATTTTGTAAATCTTTTAGAATTTCTTCAAAATTAATATTATTACATTGAAAAGGATTTATTTACTCCCAGGTGACAAATTGATTAAAATGAATTGCATTGAATTTGTTTTTAATTTTACTAAAACCAAAGTGAGAGGGGAAGTTGGATGAATCACAAGCAGGCACCAGCCTCCGACTGTTTATTGTCTTGGCTGGCGATTGGGAAGTCTTGGTAATGCAGGGATGCTGCTCCAGCAGCCCTTATGCCCTTCAGCATTTATTTGGCTTCAAAAGTGAAGGGCCGGCGCGTGGCTCCTGATCCTCGGAAGCCAGCTGCTGTCGCGTGCCATTTGTTAGGCCCTCTCGTTACACGCCCAGCACCTGAGCTCATGCAAAAAGAGCTACTAGCAGTTTAAACAAATACGAGGAAATTTGTTTTTAAAAATAATAAATTGAGAAGGTCTACTCTTGACCTAGCAGTATTTAAACAAAAATTCAAATTTAATTTGTTATATGAATATGTTAATATACTTATATATAGAGAGAAAGTATTGGTTTCATGTCAAAAATTCGATGTCAAGATTTTTGAGGTTTTGAGGTCCCCTGAATCCAAAAAAGTGGTTTTCGTCACATGGTCTGTGTATGTGTGTGCATATGTGTCTGTATCAAATTTTAAGCATGAAAGAATTGAGCTAGAAGGTTGAAATTTTATATTTAAGTCAGACATCCTCCTGGAGCGTAAAAATAAGCTTTTAACCAAAATCGGCCAAAAAGTACTAGTACTTTACTGATGCACTTTTTCATTTTTTTTCGATTTTCTCAAAATTCCGCTCCAACGATTTCTATTAAAATTCAAAAATCAATTATTTTTTCGATGCTTTTTAAAATGTATATTCTCATTTTGCTATTGAAATCTTTTGAAGACCACTTTACTCTTGTACTTCATAGAAAAGATAGGAGAAATGGTTACTATGGTAACAAAATATAAATAATTGCCTACTTATAAATTTTACATCTTGAAATTCGAATGTACCATACTGTCGGAAACTAAATATATGTCGACACAAAAAATCTGGTGTGAGAAGCACAGAACACATCTTTCTCTTATCTTCGGTAATCGAAAGTTGTGTTCTGTGCTTGTCACACCAGATTTTTTAAATATTATAAATAAAACGTTTTCATATAAAAGACTTTATAAAATATAAGATATGCCACCATATCGCCGGCAGTCAAAAGAATGTGTCCGAGTTTGGTTACTGGAAGATATGCAACCCAAATCTCCCTGGATTTAATCCTCCAGAATATCCCCCAAGTTTTTAATAACATTTAAAGTTTCGATCGTAGGGTCTCTCGTTGACACGAAAAAAAAAAATTAAAATATACAAATAAAACAATCGGTTATTTGTTTCAAATTATTTATTGATTATAAATAATAATTTCTTCAACACATTTGACAATGACACCCCAAGTGTCAAAATATGAATTTCAATATCAATATGTACGTATATCTGAAACAAATAACCGAGTCTAAAATATAATAAAATTTCAGTATATTAATTCGAAACTTTTTTTTCCGAGTTCTAAAATCAATGAAATATATCAATAGCCTTCCTAAATTATATTGGCCCTCGGGCTAGTGTAGTTGGTAGCGCGCCTGCTTTGTATACCAAGGGTCGCAGGTTCGGACCCCAGGTATTCTGATGATTTTATTTAAGCCATTTGGTATTCAAATGATAGACAACTCATCTCTTGAATGGATTTTTTATTAAAAACCGTTATATTTTTATTGTCTACTACTCTAAAGAAGCGATTTCCAATATTTTTGCATTTGCAGACCGACACAATAATGTATTCTATTATTTGAAAAGAGCATGGACCTTTTAATTTATTTCTCCTTTTTCTTTTAATCTCATTCTCATTAATAAATGTTTGCTATACATTATCATTAAATAAGAAGTCAAATGCCCCTATTTTTAAATAGAAAATTAATTTATATCCTTTCTTTTATGTTTTCATATACCAGGGGTGTAAATTATTCAATTAATTATCTTCAAAAAGTTAAGCTGATCAATTAGTGCGCCCTTATGTCACCAAATAAACTCGTTAAAAACACAGTGGGGGAGGAGGAGGAGGGGGGCGCTATTTCCGTTTCCTCGAGTCAAAACACCCAAAACAAACTGTTTTTCTGTTTGCTCATCGGATTGAGAGGAACGTGATCGAATCGAGTCCATTCGGATTCACCCACAACCCCAAACTTATTTCGAACGTTAAAACTTTTTTTGTAGCATTCGAATAAAGACGTTCAAATCGTTTGAGCTAATAAACTAGATCTATTTATTGCTTTAACTATGTGCGTGACAAGTTCGAATTGGAATATTTTTATTCGTCAGCACATTTCTTTATTTAATAGAAGAGATCTGATCAACCAAATAATTAAAAAATATTTTTTTTTTTACTAACAGTAAGATTAAAAATATTTAATTCTATTTGATTTTATTTGATTTTTTCAATTTCTTCATTGCATGTCATAGCCACTTTAAAAAAACTTATTTGTTTTTATTTAAAATCGCATTTAAAAAATCTGGTGTAAATTACCGCACCGCAGATTTTTTTGTGAAGAGATATATTAAGTTTCCCATAGCACCATAGTTCCAAACTCGTTTTAAATGTTGACTACTTGAAATAAACTATGGTTATTTTTCAAAATTTTAATCTCATATTTGGATATTTTATACAAAATATAAAATTTCATAATAATTGGAAAAAAACTTTTTAAAATGTGTAAAAAGTTCAAAAGGGCACCGAAATTTACATGCACATCTCCAATGGGGATGTAACATCGGCTCTATGGAAGGAAGAGCCGAAAAATGAATTTCTGGAAAATCTGAACTAATACATCAGTAAAGTGTACTTCAAAAACGATTTTCACGAAAAATCTTACTGATATACTTTATAATGAGCATCTAAAAAAATAGTTGGTTTGTGAATTTTAACTAAAATCGTTAGAGCCAATTTTAAGAATATCAAAAAAAAAAAAAAAATGAAAAGTACTTCAGTAAAGTACTAGTACTTGGCCGATTTTGTTCAATAGCTTATTTTAACTGTCCGGGGGGGGGGGACCTAACTTAAATATAAAATTTCAAACTCGTAGCTCATTTCTTTCATGCTTAAACATTGTTTCTGCCATCATCAAGTGACATACCGAGATACTAAATTTTTACTTTCTCTTACCTCTATATATATGTTAATATATAGAGAGATAAAGTATTGGATTCATGTCAAAAATTCGATGTCGAGATTTTGATAGATATACACGTCCCTGAATGCAAAAAAGTGGTTTTCGCGACTTGATCTGTGTGTATGTGTCTGTATCCAATTTAAAGCATGAAGGAATTGAACTAGGAGGTTGAAATTTTATATTTAAGTTAGACACCCCCTGGAGCTTGAAAATAATCTTTTAAACATTCACGGCCAAATAGTACTAGTACTTTACTGATGTACTATTTCAGTTATTTTTGATTTTCTCAAAATTCGTTCTAATGATTTTAATTAAAATTTAAAAATCAATTATTTTTTTTTTTTTTTTTTAAAGTATATTCTCGTTTTACCAAAAGACTACTTTAGTCTTATACTTCGTAGAAAAGTTAGGAGAAATGGTTGCCATTGTAACAAAATATAAATATTCTTCCATGTTTATAAATTTGACATCTTGAATTCAAATGTACTGTATTGTCGGAAACTAAATTTAGATCGACACAAAAAATCTGGTGTGACAAGCACAAAACACAACTTTCGATTACCGAAGGTAAGAGAAAGTTGTGTGTCAGTCACACCAAATTTTTTAAAATGATAATAAACGGAGATTTATTTCTAGCATGTCATTAAATTGCATAAAAAGAACAATTTGTTCATTAATCCCTTTATCTAGTAGTCTTTTTCTAGACACCCTGCACGTGAATTGAGTACTATACTAACTCACATTCATATATGCCTACACACATACACAGATAGAGTATACATGGACCGATCAACACACACAAGGTCGAACAAATCGTGCGTATCCCCCACTTCTCCCCTCCCCTCCCCCCTTTTCATCTCCCTATTCTTGGATCCTCCCCCATTTCGGGGCATCCCGTGGGTTTAATCAACGGGAGAGACATCGTCCTCCGGCTTTATTATCAGCGCAAACTGCGAGGGTTTTTACACGTTCTCTCCCTTCCTTTCTTCCTCTCTCTCTCTCTCTCTCTCTCTGTATATATATATCTATGCTCTTATATGCGACTGTAAAAGTGTTGGCGGCTTTGCAATTTTACATTGGCAACGTCGACCAGATGAAAACTCTGGAGCTAGCTTTTCTCTCTCTCTTCTTTTTTTTGACAACCGAGAACAGTATATAGTCGTAAAATTTTTCAACGAAGCTATGCTGTCCCTCCCACTTTTCACTATTAAAATTAAAATAAAATAAGTAAACATTTATTTTTCATTGTTTTTGTTCAATAAATATGATTAAAACAAAAAAAAAATTTTCATAATAAAGTATAAATTAAATTGAATCACATAATCTCGGATTTTTGAGATTTTATCAGAACACAAATCACTGGAATTTTATCTTTTTGAATTAAGAGATTTTTTTTATTGAACTTGATAGCGATTGTGTTTCTTGTATACAGGTGACGCTCATAAAACTTTGGCCTATTTGAAAATAGTGTTGTGAAGCTAAAAAGAAAAAAAGAGATGCAAAATTTGAAAATTCGAAAATAATGCTTAACAAAATTTGATATCTGGTTAGATCAAAAAACACTGCAAAGATTCCTACAGAAAAGTGCAAATTTAGTGTCTGGTCTCTGCATGTGTATCACTGGAATGGGAGAATATAGTCTTGAAAAATGGTGAAGAAAATCCATATAATTAATATTTACTCCCCAGAAGAAGAGTATCTTCCTTCTCTCTTCTCAGTATTCCTGTTTCTTAATTAAAATCAATTCCCCCCATCAATATTGAAAAAAAGGGGCCCCCCCAAAAAAAAAAAAAAATCCTCCCCCCCCCCTTGACCCCCCCCAATTTTCCCCGTTTTTTTTTTTTTTCTTGCTTTGGTTTTGTGTTTTTGTTAAAAAAAAAAAAAAAAAAAAAATATTCTTTTTTCAGGATGGTACACCGATCTCAGGTGGGAGTCGAGATGTAGATATATTGTATAAGCAAAATAATTAAGTTATGGTTTTTAATTCACTTACTTGTTAGTTTATTTTGACCATGTTTTAATAATTCATGTAGTACGATTATTAGAATTTACATCAAGCTAAGAATATATATTATTTAAATTAAAAACCTTCAGACTTTTTTTCTCATTCACACTCACATTCACACACAGTCTTTTCGGCAACTTAGGCCATTTAAGACAATTAACGATACTCGTATATTTTAATAAATCTATTGGGGGTCCAGGCATTTGGTATCCAAATGCCTTAAATAAAATTATCGGACTGCCTGGGGTCCGAACCCGCGACGTTTGGCATAGAAGGTAGGCACGCTACCAACGACTCCAAGCCCCGTGGGCGATATATATATATTTTTTTTTTTTAAAACATTCACACTTTTTCTCATTCCACTCACATTCACACAGTCTTTTCGGCAACAGGCCATTTAAGACTTTAAACGATATCCGTTATTGATTATTATTATACATATTTGGGTCCAGGCATTCTTATTTAAGCCATTTGCTATCCAAATGCCTTAAATAAAAAATCTTCAGATGCCTGGGGTCCGAACCCGCGACGTTCGGTATAGAAGGTAGACGCGCTACCAACTACTCCAAGCCCCGTGGGCGTGGGCGATATATATTATAATTCAAAATGGAAAATTTATAAACAAGAAAATATTTATATTATTAATATTACCATGACAACCATTTCTTCTCTTTTCTATGAAGTACAAGAGTGAAGTGTGCTTCAAAAGGTTTCAATGGTAAAATGAGAATACACATTTTGAAGAGCAACTAAAAAATAATTGATTTTTGAATTTTAATCAAAATCGTTGAAACGAATTTTGAGGAAATCGAAAAAAACTGAAAAACTACATCAGTACAGTACTAGTTCTTTTTTGGCCGATTTTGATCAAAAGCTTATTTTCACGCCCTAGCAGTGGCGTATTCAGGGGGGGGCCCGGGGGCGGGCCCCCCAAAGTCTTCTCCAAAACAAAAAAAATACCTATTGTTTTTCCTAATGATTTTTTTTTTTAAATAATTATTTTATTAACTCTCATAAATTCTAAAATCTAACAAAAAACCTATAAATAATTGAAAAAATCTCTAATATTTATGAATTTTGTATTAAAATTATTTTTTATTTCAAGAAAAAAAATTTTTTTTATTTGTTTTTTATTTATAATTATTATATTATCTAAAAAAAAATTTCTCCACTTTAAGTTCTTGGAGAAGGGGGGGGGGGGTGTCATAAAACTTTGGGGCCCCCCTCAAGCAGAAATCCTGGCTACGCTACTGCGCCCTAGGTGGGTGTCTTACTTAAATATAAAATTTCAACCCCCTAGATCATTTCCTTCATGCTTTAAATTGAAAACACAGACAGACCATGTCGTGAAAACCCTCTTTTTTGGATATCAGGGGACCTCAAAACGTGCATATCCATCAAAATCTCGACATCGAATTTTTGACATGAATCCAATACTTTCTCTCTCCATATATTAACATATATAGAGGTAAGAGAAAGTAAAAAATAATAATTAGAAATCAGTTTCATCTAAAGCTCAGTGACTGAATTCTCTTCTACAAACTTCTTTATCTTTAATCTTCCCTTTGTCTCTCTCTCTCCAAATCATTGTAATTGAATTGCGTGCAAGGGACGTCTCAACCGTTTAGCGGAGCAATCGGTCTGCAAAGGACCGTGGGATCCTAGCAACTCCGAAGGGACCATGTCCCTTGTCAAGGCTTTCCCGAAAATCCCTAAGGACTTGCACGCAACTCATGACGTCATACGCACTTGTAGCGTGTTCCACTCGATTCACTTTGCATTAAAGAAATTGAAAAAAAAAAAGAAAAAAAAAATCAAAACAAACAATAAGAAAGAAATAACAATCTGAGATTGGAATTTGTAGATAAATAATATTTTCGAGGAAAAAAATGATTGATTTTGATTGAACTATCAATAGATTAATTTTTTAAAGATCAAAAGAAAAACTTGTTTACATTCGTGCATTACGGTAAATAGAAATTTTCTTTTTCTCATTTTCCGACTAAATGTTATTCAAGACGATTGTTCTTTTTTCGTTGTCTTATAACAAATAAGGAGCACCTGTAGATAACAGTTCACTTATCGATGGGAAATTTTAATTAAAACCAAAAAAGTATTATTGATTATCATAGGTTTATAGTTGGTCGATATTTCCTTACACAAAAAAATCTGGTGCGACTCGTCGTACAACACACAATTTTCTCTTACCTCCGCTAGGGCCTAATCGAAAGTTTTGTACTGTGCTTGTCACACCAGATTTTTTGTGTCGAGATATATTTAGTTTCCCATAGCACCTTAGTTTTTTTTTTTTTTTATATAAAAAACACACTTTTTCTCACTTCCTCTCTCATTCACTCTCACATTCACACAGTCTTTTCGGCATCTTAGGCCATTTAAGACTTTTACGATATCCGTTATAGAGATTAATATACATATATGGGGTCCAGGCATTCTTATTTAAGCCATTTGGCATCCAATTGGCTTAAATAAAATCATCGGACTGCCTGGGGTCCGAACCCGCGACGTTTGGTACATGAGGTTAGCACGCTAACCTCTACGCCATGCCCCGAGGGCAGCACCTTAGTTCAAAACTTGCATTTTAAATTTTGGCTGCTTGAAATAAACTATGGTTAATTTTTAAAATTTTAATCTCATATTTGGATATTTTATACTTAATAGAGAATCCTAAATAAATTCAATATTTTATAAGAATTGGAATATATTTATTATTATTATTATAAAAATTGGAAAAAAAAAATTTTCAATGTGTAAAAGGGGGACCCCCTTTTGAATCGAAATTAACAGGCAAATCCCCATAGGAATTTAACTTTGGCTCTATGGAAGGAAGAGCCGGAAAATGAATTTGAAAAATATGAAATACTACATCAGTAAAGTGTGCTTCAAACAGTCTCAGGGCAAAATAAAAATATACATTTTAAATTGGATCTGAAAAATAATTGATTTTTGAATTTTAATCAAAATCGTTAGAGCAGATTTTGAGAAATTCGAAAAAATACTTATGTAAAGTACTTTTTGATCAAAAGGATATTTTGACTGTCCGAGAGGGTACCTAACTTAAACAAGTATAAATACACACGTACAGAAGAATTATATATATAAAGAAGAAGATGTCGACACGAAAAATCTGGTGTGACAAGCACAGAACACAACTTTCGATTACCGAAGGTAAGAGAAAGCTGTGTGCTCTGCGACAGTCACACCAGATTTTTTCATATATTGATAAATGAATTTTTTCGTTATATTTCCCCTTTTAATACTCAAAAATTAGGGTTAGAATTATAAAAAAAAAAAGACTAAACGTTTCCTTTTTTCTTTTATTACCTCCTCTTTAATTAAATATTTATCCAACATTTAATATACAAGTCGCTTTTTTTTATAATATTAAAATAAAATATAATCCAGTTTATTTAATCTTAATTCATAGAGAGAGAATCTCAAACATAATATAATAATATCAAGAGTTTGTTAATTTAAATTCGTTAAAATAAACAGAACGCGTTTTAGCTTTATCAAAAACTCTGTTTTTGATGTCAATTAAATGTAAACACTGTCTGTTTAGCTAATTATACAAAAAAAAAGTTAAACTAATTAACTAACATTAACTATTTATGTAAATAAGTTATAAAAAATGTATTTAAATATTAAATTTAGGGTTTTAATAAATTAAAATATTTCAATGGAGTTGTCAATCAGATTATAATAAAATAGATATGAAAGGAACACTTCATGAAAATTAGTCTCTTTCTAAAATAAAAACATTTTATTCGATAATTAATTCATTTATTTGAAATTCCTATCGAGATCCTCGTTTACCCGAGGACCTTCCGTGCACGAAGACACACACCTCAAACCAAACTTGCTCTCTGGCCGTAGCTCATCTACCGGTACCCCGTGAAGTTACATTATATCTCTATTATTTTAATTTTCTTAAAAGAATATTTTTAACAAATAGGTTGAAAAAATATCAATCAATCTCTACTATTTGCATATTCATTTTTTTTTTTTTTTTCATTTCAAATTATCTGGTTAGTCAAATTTTTGTATTGATATTTTTTGGAATGGAAAAATAAACGAAAAAATGTTCATTTTTTTTAAAATAAATGCATCAACGAATAATTCAACTAATTTATAGAAACATCCTCTCGGGTCTGATAGAGAAGACATAAAGACAAAATATGCAAGTTTGTAGAGGGATAGCATATGAATGATTTGGATGGATGATAACCAAGTTGGAATATAAATTCTTACATTCTCTCTGTTCTCTCTGAATTAGTCTACTTTTTTGGAATTTAACCTACGTTTTCCTAGTTGCGACTCTCACGATTATCGTTCAGCATAGAGATGAGAAGCAATGAACATTTTACTGCCATTTTACCCTCTGGGAAAGTCGAAACGTTGATACTATGGGATGGTAGCTGTCAATAATAAGCAGTGTTTTTTTTAATCGACGATTCGGCCGCTTGCCTATTCTTCTAGACTTGCGACCAATTATCACCCAAAATTATTTATTAACTTTGTTCTTAAAATTTTTGATTTTTTTTTTTTTTTATAAACCAGCACAGATTAATTTGTTTTTAATTAACATCAGAATGGTTTCTTATGAATTTTTTTTAACACTTACACTTTTTTCACATACACACTCACACTCACACACACATACACAGTCTTCTCGGCAACTCAGGCCATATAAAACTTTGAACGATACTTATGTATTTAATAATATATGAATCGGGGTCCAGGCATATTTATTTAAGCTATTTGATCATCGGAGTGCCTGGGATTCAAACCCGCGACCCTTGGTATAGAAGCCCACCACGCTACCAACTATACCACAGCCTGAGGGCTTACGAACTCTTTAATTTTGTGTTTTTTGTAACGCCCTTGTTGCATTTTGTATAATTACCAACACTGTCACCGTTATAATCAATTTTGTATATCTCACCGGCCAAGGCTTCAAGTTGCTTTAAATGATACGTCGCTCCCCACTCTATCTATACTCAGTCATCTCTACCTTATAGACTCTAATCATCTAAGTTTTTTATTTTCCTTGCCCGTCATCTAACACGATTATATAAATTATATAAAATTATATAAATATAAATTCGGTAGTTCTGAAACTCCGGGCTTTTATGGATTAGTAACTAAGAGATACACAAGCTAAGACTCTTTTCCAATTTGAAATTAAATTCCTGATTTTATTCACAAACATTTTCGTCTTAATGGTTTTTTAAAACATAAAATACATTATGTTAATGCTAGAAATTTATTTAGAGCCTTTTGATTGCCTTTCATTTTTTGCCTAATTATCTCTCTCATTTTATGTAAATAATGTTAATTATTATTTACTTTTAGACTATTTGCATGAAGGACATCAAATTAAATTATATATTTATAAATAGCCGAGTATATATATATGTCGTGTGTGTATGTGTGTGTGTGTGTGCATCACAAGCTGCAACAGCCAGAAGTAAACCCCGATAACACGGGGGTGGATGCAAAACATCAATTTTCCCCGCGACATAAAATATTCAGTGCTTATCCTGTGGGCTTTGCAATGGGGATGGATTTCGGATCCTGGGGGTTTGACGGGGAATCCCCGGCTGAAGCCCCGCATTGAGTAATTACTCGTGCATAATGCAACCCCCACCTCCCAGCATCCCTTGCATTCCCCCCCCTCTCTCCTCTCCATTCACACAACCCTTGCCACCCACTCACTCACACCCACAAGCCCTTTGGTTTCTATCTCCTCAAAGGTTTTATTTAATTAAATATGAAAAATGGAATTTTTATGAATTATTTATATTAATGTTAATATGAAATTAAATTATATAGGAAAATTATATAATTATAGAGGGAGCTGGCCCAGTGGGTGAGATGAACTGGCCTTTTAATAAATGGTATTGATGGCAAAATCATCTTGTAATATCGGCAGGAAATCGGATGCTGCGTTGTTTTTATTATCTTGATTTATTTGAGTGAAAAAAATTTCATAATTCAAATAAAGTGAGACAAAGATTTTTGTATTATTTGATTCGTTAAGATCTAAGATGTGTTGGTGCAAAAATGTTTGGGCAAAATGGCCTGAGATGCTGAAAAAGATCTTAAATAAATTATAAATTATTTGCCGTCATTCTGGGTGCTTTTTAAATTTTTAATAGAAAAGACGTAAACAAATTTTTACAAATTTCATCTCATTTGAGGAAAAGGGTGACGCTTTTAAATTTTACTCGTCTTAAGATAGTCCGCTACTGTGTGATAAAATAAAAAGATAAATAATAATATTGATAAATTTGTTAAATACGTAAATCATTACCTTAGTATTAAAATAAAATTTAAACACCTCCTCCACAGAAACATAATTTTTTTTTTTTTTTTTAATTTCTTTTGAGGTCTTTTTCAGTATATAAGGCCATTTAGATCCCACCACTATTTATTTCAAATAATTTAAAATAAAATTTTCTCCCTGGGGACTGGAAACGATCCAGGAACCGAGCTTTTTTTCGTATTCTCAAAAAAGAAAATTTCTTCAAATATACTTTCCTTTACATATAGATAGGCTGTCATCTATCATTCATGATGCCTCGCTTTCCTGATTTGTTTCACCTCTCATAATCAACACTTGGGTTAATTTCGTCTCTATTTCAAAAAACAATATTTGGATGTTTCTAATTTTTTTTTTTTTTTTTTTTTTTTTTAATTAGAAACATCCAAATAAATTAAATTTTGATAAACGAATTCGGAAAGTCAGTTATCAAAATTTAAAAAGAAAAATCTATATATACATGTATATAATTCACTAATGTCCGTCTCGTCTGTCTGTCTGTCACGCTCTATTTAGGCAACTTCCCGTTGGAATTTTGAAATGAAATTTTATATGCATAAAGAGGACCTTCTCGGGAAGGAAAATTATTTTCATCCCGAAATTCCTATAACTTTTGAGTTATTTTTTTTTTTTTTTTTTTTAAACATTCACACTCACACACACATTCACACAGTCTTTTCGGCAACTTAGGCCATTTAAGACTTTGACGATAACCGTTGTAAGTATAATATATATATTGTGGGGTCAGGCATTTCTATTTAGGCCATCTGGTATCCAAATGGCTTAAATAAAATCATCGGACTGCCTGGGTCCGAACCCGCGACGTTTGTTTTTGAGTTATTAATTCTTAAAGTTACGATTTATCCCATAGGAAATGTATAGAGAAATATTTATGTATTCTTTACATTTGTGTATTCCATGAATGTAAATAAATCCTCAAGCAGGCACTGAATTGGAATGGAATAATGATAATTTTCTTTTTGGCCCTCGGGCCTTGGTGAAGGCGGGCGACGCGGCTAGTAATAAAAAAAAACCTGTTAAATATTGTTTTTATCAACTATCCTCAAAGGGAATAATTTTTCTCTTTTTAATTTATGAATATTATTCAAGCACATTGTTTTATATTCTAGTGTGTTTATCAATGTTTGTTAATTTTATGACTGAGTTCATATGAGATGGAGGGTGGAAATTTGATTAATGTCCCACTCTTAAGACTCGACATCGCCTGCATCTCCCTTGAGAGAAGGCGCGAGCGCCTGCATAGCAAATGACGGCGACCATCGCTCCCGGGATGATAAATTTGCTTTGGGTAAAAAATCAGGGACCCTCCTGATTGTTTGATTAAATTAGAGGAAACTTTTAAAAATTACGATCTCATTCATGAATAGTTTGTTTTTTTTTTTAAGGGGAAAATGACAGGATTCTCTATTAGTAATAAATTGTTTCTAACTTTTTAATTTTTACAATAATATTTAGAGTCGTATGGGGTTTTTTTTTCTAATCTGAGGCCATTTAGGCTTATTTTCATTTAGCTAACCTTATGATTAAATAAGATCCCAGTTCGTAATTGACTAAACTAAGTTCGGTATAAGGCTTAACTAGTCATACGATTAAATATTTTTAAGGGAGGCGTTGTAACTTAAAGTTTGGAAACCATTGGTCTAAAGTAAGACTCATTCTAGAAAATTATACTATGTGTAAAACCTTTAATTTTTTTCTGACTAGACGCGAAGCTCACCGAAGGCGATAGCATTGTTAATTATTTTATTTATTAAGATTTCAAATGGCTTAAATAAGAATGCCTGTACCCCAATACATATATATTTTTAATAAAGGTTATCGTAAAAAGTCTTATAAGTTGCCGAAAAGACTGTGTGTGAATGTGAGTGTAAATGGAAAAAAGTGTGTTAAAAAAAAAAAAAGATTGAATTAGGGGTTGAAAAATTGAAAAAAATGTTTTTTTAATTTATTTTAGCTAAATCAAAGCCAAATAAATAGAAAACATTCAAAAAATAGCGTTGATTATTATTTTGATTAGGGGGGATGAAGGTTTGATTATTTAAGAAAGGCCTTGGAATATTCCAAATCACTTGTTGACATTCTTTTCCATCTCTAAATAAAATTTAGTTAGATAAGAGCAAAAGGTATTTTTTTACTTTTAATAAAAAGGGAATTGTTATTTTCATCTGTTTTATTCCTATACAAACAGAGAGAGACAAGTCTATCTCTCGTTCAGTCGAGAGCGTGGCCGAGTTGCAGGCGCTGCTCGCTTTTTTGTGTTTAAAGTGAATCAAAGTGAATAATTAATTTAGTGCAACTTACCCTGACCACCCCGACAGCTAACACGCCCCCGTGAGTGTCTTATTAAAGGTAATTAATATGCATTTTATCGTTGAAAAAAAAATTGATAAAAACAAATAATTTGGCTCCGAAAAACGATTCTTTTGAATATGAAATTAAATATTTTGTTTTTCACTAAGGGTAAAGGGAGAATATATTCTTAAGTCACCATTATTTATCATTATATTCTTGGTGGATTAAGGGTTGAAAATTAAAATAAAATAATTTCAAAATAAAATAAAAATTAAAATAATTATTTATTTATAAATGTATTCAAATTATTTTGAGAGTAATTTTGCGGTGAAGGCTTGCATTTCCTTAAAGGGGGGGGGGGGAGGTATGAAGGCATTAACCAGGGGGGTTAATGCCCCATCCCCTAAAATGCACAAATATATTAATGTTTTTTAATACTTTTACTAAAAAATAAGTGCATTCCGTTTGAGTTAAAAAAAATATTATATTCAATATTTAGCAAATAGCATAGTGGGGTAGAAACATTTTAATGTCATTCTAAAATTTCTTATTACTGGGGCGGAATTAATTTTTGAAGATTTCGAAACTCTCATAAACAGATAATAATAACCCTGGGTAACTTAGGAACCCATCGAATCCCTTGCAGAATTTTGTAGGGATTTTTTCATTAGATAGAAAAGTAAGATATGATTAGTCCACTTAGAATTTTACTGGGGTGAGTTACCGCATCTTTTTGTATATAGAACTAATCTCAATTCGGATTGGAATTTTTACTTTCTCTTACCTATATGTATAAGTTAATATACATATATATAGAGAGAAAGTATTAGATTCATGTTAAAAATTCGATGTCGAGATTTTGATGGATCTTCACGTTTTGAGGTCCCCTGAATCCAAAAAAGTGGTTTTCGCGACATGGTCTGTCTGTGTGTCTGTTTGGGTTCAATTTAAAGCATGAAGGAATTGAGCTAGGAGGTTGAAATTTTATATTTAAGTTAAGCACCCCCCTAGGGTGTGAAAATAAGATTGAGAGAGAAAAATATTTTTCTTCAGGAATGAAAGTTAGAAAAAACTAAGCCAGAATTTTTTTTTTAAATAAAAACATGTTTTAACAGCTGACGTTTCGGCTTTGGTCAAAGCCATCCTCGGAGCTGTTAGTGGTCATCCGAGGATGGCTTTTACCAAGATAGTCTATGTGAAAAACATTTTTTTTTTAACTCGAGGGTTAAGCGTGTTCTTGTTTACTATATCTATGATTTGCTATCTGCCATATAAGTTTGCTAGTTGATTAGAACCGAAGCAACCGGCGCTATATCGAACTTTCTCTGTAGTGTGTAACTAAGCTTCATTTAAATATATAACACATCGCGTTGTTCGGATTATTGAGGACTGGATAATCGCATTTCTGATTTATTTGAATAATATCAGCATTGATTAAAAACAATACTTTATTTTTTTTTTTAATTATTATAATTACTAATCTAAGTTCTTCTTAGAAAATGCAGTGGAGAGAGTATTCAAATTTATTAGTTTCTCAACTTAATTAAGAGTATTTTTAAACATATTAACGTCTTTTTTCATTAAAGCAAAAAAATTTAAACAGAAAAAGTTGTAAAATCCTTAGCAGAGTTAATAACTTCAACTCTTATTGTTCTGATTTTTTTTTTTTTGGATATTTTCCAACAAAAACTTTAAAATGCAAAATTAAGTTTTAGAGAACATGTTTTCCGTTTTATATAACTAATGAATCATTTTCGTATCATGCGTTTTTACTGATTACATTTAAAGATGTAAAATTTATAAACATAGAAAAATATTAATAGAAAACAACCTTTGAATTCTTATAAAAATTTTATTTTTGTTGTGCGTTTAATCTAATGCATCCTCCCTAATTTCTTCTTTAAAAAAATATTTACCATTTTGACCAATTATAAATTAATTGATATATAATTATCAAATACCCTCTTTATTATTAGGTCTAATTAGTTTATTTAGGATCCTAATTAAAATTTAATTAGAGGGGTTTTTCGTTAATCTTAATAGCTAGGCGTAATGTTCACCAACGGGTGGGCCGATGCAAGAATTTCTCAATTGTCACGCCAAGGTTTCAAAATCTAGCCTATTCAATTGAAATATATTTAAAAAAAAAATATTTTTTCAATAACGACAGATCGATATAAACTAGATAAGATAATACAGCACTATTTTCACGTCACTAATTATTTTATTTTATATAAAAATTTTATTTTTTTATCCTGAATCCTTCATCGAATAAATAGAATGATTATCATAGCCAGAATCCTCAAATGAAAAAAATATTTATATTTTTTGACGTGACAACGTCTCACAATGCATGCAGCGGCGTAACTAGCCTTTGAGGGCGGAGGGGGCATCAAATCAAAATTTTGATTTATCTAATTTTCAAATTTTCTTGTTTCCCATACTCTGACTCCAAAATATTAGCGTACCATCATTAGTCGCCAATCAAATACACTAGATAAAAATAACACTTTCCATCTGACAGAAAAGTGACAATGTGTTTGTGTGGGAAAATTTGGTTCATTAGATTTCACTTTTTTTTTTTTATTATGTTTATAAAATGGGGTTTCTGTGAATGCAGTTGGAGAGGCATCGGATAACTAGGAAGATATAAATTGTACGCATGGGTCCTAAGCATTTATTGAATTTGATCCTTGAAAGCTAATCAGGTTACTTGGGAAAAAGAGGATGGGGGTTGATGGTCCAGAGGGAGAAGAGAGAACGAAAGGGAAGAGGAAGCTCCCCGGGGCAATTAAATCACTTGTTCACCCCTCGGAATTCCCCACACTCCAATTCGGGGGTGACCTTTTCGAGGTTTCAAAGTGAATCTACTATTTCGGTGGTGGGGGGGGGGGGGGGGTTCGAAACCAGAACGTTTTTATTGAGAGGTGCATATTTAAACACAGCGTCGTTGAGAAAAAGAACTTTGCAACCATAAATAAATAAAGCAACCTCATCTCTTTCTCTTTCTTTCCCGAACTACACTTGTCTACAAACAAAAAAAAAAATTAATCAAGTACTGGTTCAATAATAAAAAATAATAGTATTCAATAAAAGCGTCTTGATTTTGAATATAAATTTTAATCAGCGTGATTTGTTTATAATTTGGTCAGGTTATAAGTATACTTTCTTTTATAATCGATTATATTAAATTTATCAATCTCTAAGGCTGAACGCACACCAATTGAGCAAAACGTTTTCGACAAAACGTTTTGTCCAAGAGCAAAACGTTTTGCTCAATGCCAACGCACACCGATTGAGCAAAACGCTCAATGGCTAAACATTTTATTCAATAATGTCGAATCATGCTCAATTGTGTTTTGCCTCCTTGGTGTACGTTGACCCATGGAAAAGCATTGAAAAAAACAGTTTTAGCCACGATTAGTCAAAAACGTTTTTCTCAATTGGTGTTCAGCCTAATATAAATAAACAATTAATGACTTTTCACTCCTTTAATAGGTACAGTGGCGTCATTTCAACTTTTTCTTGGGAGGTGCAAATTTTTTTTCTTGGGGGGGGGGGGGCAAACATTTTTTTTCTTAAAATTTACTTACAAATATGTACTCAAATTGAGCCAAAAGATATTTAATTTAATTAATTGTTTAATTCTCTACAGTTTATATACTCGTAGATATATTTTGAAAGATTTTATCTAGAATAATATAAAATTTTATAAAAGTCAGAGCCCTTGGGGAGGGGGACAAATGACCCCCTGCCCCCACCCTCAAAATGACGCCTCTGATTAGGTACCAGTTTTACCTGAATACAAGTTTTCCGAGTTAAAACTACTGCGCACGGTTCTCTCATGGTTTGAGATGAATTATATTGATTTTCACTAAATTACAATAAAATAGTAAAAAAGAAAATTCAGTCATTATGGGACTAGATCCTCGGGGTTACTGGAGAAATTAAATTAAAGCCCCTGGGCCTTGGTGTAGCGGTTAGCATGCTGGCTATTTGTACCAAAGGTCGCGGGTTCACATTCCGTCCCATGCGACAAAAAATTATTTAAATAGTTTTGACTACCAATCAATTTAAATCAATGCTGAAAAAGACCTTAAATGAAATAAAAACGTCACTCCCCGTCATAAACGTCCACACAACACAACCGTCAAGAACGCCGTCCAAACGAGCTGCGTTCGCGCTAAATACCGATAGCCGATGGAGCAGCTCGAGCGCCGGCTCGAACGTTACATGCAATGCTAGTAGTGTCGTCCACACTATGAATTCGCGTTACAATTCACGTTACATTACATGACACATTACACCCGGACCCCTTACTATTCCGATTCTCATTGTTGGTGACAAATCACAGGAACTCAGAGAGAAAAGAGTCTTATCTTTTATCATATTTATATCCCAATTATCTAATAATAAAAAATTTGATCAACATCGAGTTGACATTTCCTAATCTAACAAGTTCAAATGGAATATTTTTCCAACGTATCTTGATTGATTAATAATGAAATATAACCTATTCTAATAGTAAAATTCAATTGAACTCAATTGCATACAAACTCCTGAATCGCTTTTTAGCTTGAATTTTATTTATTTATTTATTTTAATTTTTGTTAGAGCAGGGTGCACGGCTTGCAATATTCATCTCGGTTGCAGTGACACACCCCTAATGGCTGCTCAATGCAATATTTATGAGCCTTGCCAATTAAACCTACCTCGGAACGCCGTTTTAATGAATATTTGTGTTTGGCTGAATTTATTTTTTTGTTTTTCGAACAAGAGTGACCTCGCCAATGGCCGTAGTTTTAAAAATGTCAATGGTTAAGCTTAGGGCGTTTGTAAATCAGTTTAATTTAATTTAAAATTTAATCATTCATCTAGGCCTAGATATATTGTCTCAAATTTTCATGAAGCATTTTCATTATATCTTTTTTATATATAAAATTCCGACGCTCAGAGAGAAGTTTTAGCCTCTCGTTCCTAGGGTCCCGGGTTCGCTTCCCGTCCCAAGAGATAAATAAATAGGTTCAGGATCTAACTGGTCTTAGATGCCGAAAAAGACCTTAAATAAATTAAATTAAAAAAAATATAGGCCTATATAAAATTTTAAAGCTGTATACAATAATCTAGGTAGTTTAAAATTGATTAGTTATTTGTTTAAATGCAGGTACAAGAAGATAAATGAGGGATTCCATATCAAATCATAAAATTTGACATTTTTCTAAATTTCAAAATATTTTTTCTTTAAGTTTTATGAAACAATTAAAATGTCTTTTTTATTTAAACCAATTCGTGATTTAGCCTCTGAGTCATGGCGCAGTGGTAGATGTCTCGCTTTAGGAAATTTTAAATTTAATCTAAATGGTATACGGTGCGGAAAAAGGCTTTAAAAAATAGTGATATTTGGATTTGAAAATTTGTATAAATATTTTGCAAAAACAGTCTCCTAAAAAAAAATATATTGTCTTCTAGATTCGCCTCTGCCTAGAGCAGAGACAAGACCCTATCACTCAAATAAATAAATATGGATGGACGTTTTAGAACTCCCCGAGTCCAAAAAAAAAAAAAACATTTTTGGAATTGAATCGTTTATTTCAGAAACCACCTAAGTGCGCTTTTTTTCAACTTTCGGAAAACTAAAGAAAACTGTTTTGAGTTAAGTATAGGTCTGGTCTCCTTCAAATATTTTTTTACCAATTCAAAAACATGCTATTGGGATAATCTAAAAGATGTATTTACCTTTAAATTGTACAGTAGCACCAAAAACACATGATTTGAAATTTTGTCGCTTAGGTGGTTTCTGAAATAAACGATTCAATTATGTATGAGTGTATAGGTGTATAGTCAAGATTACTTAAAAATGCAAGCAGCCAGATCGATGAAATTTGTCGTACTTAGAATATTTTAGTAATTTAGTAATCGTAGGTACATAAAATGATATTATTATTTTTATTATAATATTTTGATTCTTTGAAAAGGGAGAAGACCACTTAGCAAGGATAGATAATATATTATTTGGCGGACCACCTGTTATATTTTATTCTAAAAGCTAATTGAATTACTGATATGAATATAAATAACAAGAAAAAATCTTTCATAACCATTTATTACGAGTCTAACAATTCATAAAAGTTAATTTCTATAAAAGCACTTAATATAAACGATGTTTTTCTCCTCGTATCATTAATTAACCACAGTTAAGCAAAAGACGCGGTCATATGTCTGGCAAAATGGGATCAGAAAGTCACTTTCAAGTGAATTCATTTCACTCAGTAAGGGTTGTGTGTCCTCCGCCTAATGGAGCAAGTCGACCCCCCCCAAAAAAGAGATTTAGAGAAAGAGAGAGGGGGAAGGGGGTGGGGGTGGGGGGCTTAGGCTCAGTCTGCGGTGATCGAGCCAAATGGTGCGATTTCAGGGTTTCGGGGGTCCAAGGCTTAGTGATACAAACGAAGGGCATGAACGTGCGACAATCCGGCTAAATGGATTCTCTAAGCCCTTAACACCCCCCTTTAATGTTCTCTCCGACGTATAGAAAATGCTATGAATAAGTGATGGCATCTTTTGCCCCGATAATCGTGCCACAGGCTGGCTGGCTGGCCTTTGTAAATAGACCAAAACCTCCACTTTCGAATTTTGTATACCCCTTCTTAATGAACACTCCAATTGATTAAGAGGCACGTAAGCTTTTACTACTCAAGATCTACTCAAGATTAGTGCCTTAGCTGGGTGCATCAAAGCCTTTCGTCGTTCAAAGGGTTTGGGATCTTAGCCAGCGGATCAGATATTTATAGCCTTCTTGGATTAAAAGTAATTAAGTGAAAAATACTTTTTGATAGACTGATTGAAAGATGCAAAATAAAAGAACAAATAATTCTCAGACCAAATGATAATGTTTTTTTTTACGTATTACTCTCTATTGATTATAAAATGTGTGTCCATGGCAAGCTACTATGACTTATTGGATAGAAATGTAGTGAGGCTGATGCCTGCTATCGAAATATCTTTCTAAATATATAATTTTCTAATGTCCGTCCGTCTGTCTTTCGCGCTCTATTTTGGCAACTTCCCGTTGGAATTTTTAAAACCAAATTTTATTTTCTTAAAGAGGACCTTCTAGGGACAAGAGGAAAATTCCTCTAACTTTTGAGTTATTAATTGTTCAGGTTACGATTTCCCCCATAGGATGAAGATATTAAAAATATCTATAACATTCCTTCACGTCAAGTTTTTTTGTAAAAAGCATATTAAAGGGAAGCAAGAGTGTACTTCTAAATTTATCTCTCAAATTACCCGGAGTCCAAAACAAGGTCAAATTGGCAAATATGCGGCTATAACTTTCATTTTTTTGGGCTGATCTTTACAAATTTAATATACGGATTCTTCTTTCACTTCGAATGTATTCCTAATAAATAAATAAATACAAAAAATAATACTTGAAAGTAGGCCCTATTTAATTTAATTTAAGAGATGAAGTGAGTCTTTTAATAGTTATTTAATTTCGAATTTATTCCCAACGGAATAAAACCCCGTTAGTTTGCAGCTGAATAGAATTTTTATAAATAGAGAACTTATTTGATAATTTTATTCTTGGGCGTTCAGAGAGCAATGCTATCTCTATGCTTGTTGCCTGCCTGCCAGGCGGTCTTGTCTTTAGTTGTAATTTGAGTCGAGCCATGAGTCATTCGGTTTCTCTTTCTCTCGCTCTCTCTCTCTCTCGCGTGTGTTTAGTTTTTTTATATTGTGTTGTGATTTGTGCAAATAAGACATTCATCCACCAAACTCCCCACCTGGTCATCTTATTATTAAGGTAATGAATATTTTCACATCTCATTTGCATAACGAATTAAAGTAATTTTGTATTTTATTTTTCTCTCTTATAATATACTGATAAAATTATCCAATTTTTTAAATAATAACTCTATGATGAATTCGTGTACCCCAGAGGGAGGGTGAGAAAGGGTGTAAATCACCCCTTCTAATAAACAAAATAGTTTTTTTCTTTAAAAATGAAAATTAAAATAGAAAATTATTTTTTTTGTAAATTTTTTACATTTAAGCAATGATTTCTTTCCCTCCCTCCTCACCCTCCACCCCTCTAACAGAGAATTTATATTCTCCTATAATATTTAATAAGAAATTATTATTAAATAATTGAAAATATAAATTCCTAAACTTTTATCTCTCGTCACTGGCCTAGTAATAAGTGAGATTTTCGGAGGTGGAATTTTCTTTTTCACTGTCTGAATGCCTGATTTTCTTAAGCAGTTTCTCCACTCGCCTCCCTAATTATAAGTGTAAAAATTCAGATGATTTTTTTTTAAATTTGCTTACGTTTCTGTGTCGTAACATACCACAAGTCTGTAAATCCGTTCTTTGTTTCATGAATATATTTCCTTTGTTTGTAGTTTTAGATATAATTCGATCCCCCTCGGCTCACGCATCTCCTTATAGATATTCGTTAATTCAATTTAAAAATAAATTAATGAATAAAAATTGCATTTGTTTTTCACATTAAAATCTTATGTTAAGGCTAAAATATTCCTTTTCATCACTCCAAATTTGATTCATGGCCCTATAATTAACGAAAAGGGGTGGAAATAAGTGGGAGGCCCTCCCCGAAAACGGTACTTGGTGGGGGAAAACGGAGGTCATATTTGGATTCAGGAGGTCATTTTACTTAAGACTCTGAAGGAATTATCTCGGGGCCGGAAAAAAATTTCATTTTGCCTCACAGTGGTATTTAATATTTTAAATATTATTAAAAAAGAGCTTTTTGATACTTTTTCTAGCCTATTATTAAAAAAAGGGGTGTCGCGCGGCCTAAAACCACGGGCACCAGAACACGCTCAATTTTTACGGTGAAAAGGAAAAGCGTTCGTCAAACACGAGGACAGTTTACTTCAAATTAATTTCCGAGGAAAATAAAATATAGAATAAAAATAAATGGGAAATCTTTAACAAAACTCATTCTTTCTACTATATTTCTCTAATTATACCTCTTAAGCCGAGGTTATTCGCCAATAAACTTTTCGTGCGCCCCTCTACTCCTTAGTTTTTTAAAGTCACTCAAAAAAAAAAAAATTATTCATACTTAATTGTTTATAAAATATTTATTTTTATATCGCTGTTTTTCCATTTTTATTTTTTTGTAAATTACCCATGTTTTGAAAAATAACTGTACGTGATGGAGGGAAATTCTGATCAGTTTTGCATTCAGCACACTAAAAAACATATAGCCTAATTCATAAAAACTATCCCATTCAGCTGGAAAAAAATTTGATTTTGCAGATCAGTGTTATATTTGTGTTCATCCTCAGTTCAAAAAGTTAAAGTGACATAGTTGGGTTCGAAACGAGGGCAAAATTAAACAAATTTATTTTTAACCTCTGGCTAGCGAAAATATTTTTTTTTTTAATCCACTTTGTTTAGTTGCTTCTTTTCACAATGTATAACCAAATGTTATTAAATCAATCATATAAACAATTAGACACTGTTGAAATAGGTCAGATGTTAAACATTTCTCCCAGACGGGTGATTTTATTACTAAAAAAGGGCGTCCATAAAAAAAGCAAGAGAGGGAGAAGAAAAAGCAGGTTGATAAATTAACACATCATTTGCCCCCCGTATGTTACCATTGCTGCTGCAATATTATGCAAAATGGGGCGCATACAAAACATTCGAAGGGAATGGGTATTTGCATATAGTGCTCTCGGCGGTGGAGGGGGGAAAGTGGCTTAAGGAATAAAACTCAGAGCCGGTTTTATTCACTTTCAGGGTGTGCTGGGTGGAGAGGGAAGGCGTTATTTATGACCGCCCAAATGACATTCGTATTCGACTATTATATGCTTCTATGGGATATATGAGCCAGATGAGTATGTTTTATTGCCGGGAGTTCGTTTTCTGCATATTCGGATTCTAGCGACATGTGTGGTCGTAATGGAGGGTGGAGAGAAAAAAAAAACCAATTCAGCCAATGATATTGGTATACTTTGAATTATCGCAAAATGCACACAACCCTCTTTTGAAAGGTGCTTGCTTGATGCTGCTGCTGGCTAACTTACTAAAATAGATTTCTCTAAAAGCCCTTTAGAATTCTTTTGATGGATTCTATTATATTTATTTAGATAAATAGAAAATTATTTGAATTCATATAAAAATAAAAACCATTTACAAAATTATCTTTCATCTCAAATTTAACAGAGAAAGAGATCTCGCTTCTACCCTAAAGATCTTTGGCTCATTATTTCAGGTTGACAATTAATTTAAAAATCTGGTGTGACTTGTCACACCAGATTTTTCGGGTTGACATGTATTTAGTTTCAGACAATACATTCGATTTTCAAGATGTAAAATTTATAAGTAGGCCTATGTGAAAACATTTATATTTTGATACCATGGCAACCATTTCTCCTAATTTTCTATGGAGCACAAGAGTAAAGTGGTCTTCAGAAGATTTTAATGACAAAATGAGAATATACATTTTAAAGAGAATCTAAAAAATAATTGATTTTTGAATTTAAAAAAAAATCGTTTGAGCAAATTTTGAGAAAATCGAAAAAAACTGAAAAAGTGCATCAGTAAAGTACTAGTACTCTTTGATCGATTTTGTTCAAAAGCTTCGTGTCACGTCCCATGCGAGTGCCTAACTTAAAAATAAAATTTCAACCTCCTAGCTTATTTCGTTTTTGAGATATTTTGTTCACAGACACACAGACACACACACACAACACAGAGAGAGAGAGAGAGAGACCTTGTCGCGAAAACCACTTTTTTGGATTCAGGGGACCTCAAAACGTGTATATCCGTCAAAATCTCGACATCGAATTTTTGACATGAATCCAATACTTTATAACAGTTATATATTAACATATATATAGAGGTAAGAGAAAGTAATAAAAATACATTTATAAAATTACTATTACAAAATCATAACATATTTTTCTCTACAATTATTTAAAAAATTGCATTGCATTTGCTGAAACGTCTAAAGGCATAAAAAATAAAAAAAATACATTCGTTTATGATTAATGTTAAAATTTTTTAATGAACATTTGTGGCTTAAAAAAAAAGAAGTGATAAAAAAAGTTTTTGTTTTCCCCAAAAAAAAAAAAGAAGAAGAAGAAAAAGAAAAAAACAGGGCTGCTTTGAATAAAGGTATGAATTGAGGTTTCATAAAACGTCTTAAGATGTTTGTGTATTCCCTTAAGAGGTGGTCTTCATTTGTTTATATCTTTAAAATTAAATTGAGCTTTCTTAACTTTATTCTTTTTTTCTTTTCATTCTTTTAAAATTAACTCATTAAGACAAGTTGAGTTAAGTTCGGGGGTTATTTACCCCCTCCGCTTACCTTTTTCTAATTTATAATACGTTTACATTTTTTTTTACTATTTAATTTAATTTATTGAATTCTATTTTCATAACATCAAAGCCTTCTTTCTTTCCGTTAAAACCTAATTAAATTACTAATATTAATTATTTATTAGGCTTATAATAATCTAAAACGAATAATTGATTTTGGAAATTCGAACTTGACTTTATCAAATTTAGAATTGAAAGAAATAGTGATAAATACGTAGATAATATTGTATTATGAACTTTAATTTTTACTTTCTTTTACCTATATATGTAATACATAGAAAGAAAGTATTACAATCAGGTCAAAAATTTTATGTCCAAATTTTGATGGATAAGTCCAAAAAAGTGGGTCTGTGTGTAACGATTTTAAGCATGAAGGAATTGAGCTACGGGATTGAAATTTTCTAATTAAGTTAGGTCCCTTCCCAATTCATAAAAATTAACTTTTAAACAAAATCGGCCAAAAAGTAGTAGTACTATACTGGAGTACTTTTTCAGTTCTTTTCGATTTTCTCGAAATTCGCTCCAACGATTTTAATTAAAATTCAATAATTACTTATATTTTAGATGCTGTTTAAAATGTATATTCTTATTTTTCTCTGAAAATTGTTTGAAGTTCATTTAACTGATGTAGTATTTCAGATTTTTAATCTTTTTCGGCTCTTCCTCCCATAGAGCAAATGTTAAATCCCTTTTGAGATTTACATGTAAATTTAGTTTCAAAAGGGGGTCACTCCTTTTACACATTGAAGAAATTTTTTTCCAATTCTTATAATAATAATAATAATATATATTCCAATTCTTATAAAATATTGAATTTATTTAGGATTCTCTATTGAGTATAAAATATCCAAATATGAGATTAAAATTTTAAAAATTAACCATAGTTTATTTCAAGCAGCCAAAATTTAAAATGCAAGTTTTGAACTAAGGTGGTGCCCTCGGGGCATGGTGTAGAGGTTAGCGTGCTAACCGCATATACCAAAAGTCACGGGTTATATATTTAAAAAAAAAATTTCCAATTGACTTACTTGATAACGGTTGCAGAATAAGCAGTCGAAACGTTTACAGTATTTATATTTTTAATAAATAATTAATAACAAAAATGTGGTCTATAATTAAAAATTCCTCTAACAATAATAATTCAAAGCTAAGGTGCTATAGGAAACTAAATATTAATATATCCTGACAGAAAAAAATCTGGTGTGTTAAGCACAGTACATAGCTTTTGATTACCAAAAGTAAGAGGAAGTTGAGTGCTGTGCGACCAGTCACACCATATTTTCTTTTAATCTACTAAATTTTATATATATTATACTATATTTGTATAAAAGGCTTTTATCTCTGATATTGGTGGGAGGGGGGGAGAGAGAGAGAGAGAGAGAGAGAGATTCATTTTCCCTCTCTCAAGTGTAGAATGTATAAATAATTGATACAAACAAATTACGTTGATGAATTGATCAGTGTTGTTCGAAACGTTTGTGTGTCGTTGTTTTAATCAATAAAAAATATGTCAAATAATTATTTACTTTGAACAAACGCTGTTTGTCAACAGATCAACGGGCCTTTTAGCGAGTGGTCCATTCCGGAGAAACAAAAGCTCTCATGAAATACGAATGATGCTGATCTATCTATTTATTTATTAGGCCTATTCAATTGATCCTATTAAAAACATCGTGTGTCCATAAAGTATTTTTGGCTCTTTTAGACCACCTTATACGTCTTGTCAGTATTAATAAGCAAATCTCCCCTCAACCAATTCTTAAGTATTTCGTTTTTTTAGTAGGTTGCCATTTTTTTGGAACAGCTAGTTAAAATCGTTTGACTTTTTTTTGTTAGCAAAAGTAAGCAAATACTTTTATTTAAGGTCTTTTTCGGCTATTCAGACCCAGTTTCTATTTTTCCAAATTAATTGGTATTCAATTTGCTTTAAACATCTGATTCATTCCCAACGACCTTACATAATACTCGAATGACTCCATACAACACATTGGTTTATTAAATATTGAATATTTTACTTTATCTTACAAATGTATATATGTAAATACCAGGTATATACTTATAGAGAGAAAGTATTGGATTCATGTCAAAAATTCGATGTCGAGATTTTAAAGGATATACACGTTTTGAGGTCCCCTGAATCCAAAAAAGTTGTTTTTCGAGACATGATCTGTATGTGTGTCTGTATTCAATTTTAAAGCATGAAGTAATTGAGCTAGAAGGTTAAAATTTTATATTTAAATTAGGCACCCCCTAGGGCGTGAAAATCAGCTTTTAATCAAAATCGGCCAAAAAGTACTAGTACTTTACTGCTGTACTTTTTCAGTTTTTTTTTAGATTTTTGCTCCATCGACTTTGATTAAAATTCATAAATCAGTTATTTTTTTAGATGCTCTTTAAAATGTATATTCTCATTTTCGCATTGAAATCTTATGGAGACCATTTTACTCTTGTACTTCATAGGAAAGATAAGAAAAATGGTTGCCATGGTAACAACATATAAATATTTTTCTGTTTATAAATTTTACATCTTGAATTCGAATGTACCATACTGTCGGAAACTAAATATATGTCGACACAAAAAATCTGGTTTGACAAGCACAGTACACAACTTTCGATTACCGAAGGTAAGAGAAAGTTGTGTGTGTGGCAGTCACGCCAGATTTTTTGGAGAAATAAATATGTGAACCTAGTCAGCCTACTATTCCAGCTCCTTGGGTGACTTCGTTGCGCCAGAAATTCCTAATTTATACAAACTTAGCGAACTCTTCTAGGTCAAGCAGAATTGAGATTTGAAAAGCATGAATTGACTTGGTCTATAGTTTCTCAAGAATTTTCACTTCAAAATATTTACTGATGCTGTCCTTCCTTCTATATCTTCAACAGATTTCAGACCTTGCGATGGGCCGGTATCTTCTATATTCTTCCGGTTCAAATAAGCTCATTCCACGGACCCGGCATTCGTTATTTCAGCTATTAAGAAAGAACCAAGTAGAATATTGATATTAATAATGATTAGAAACGGCCGGAGGAAGAATTCACACAGTTGATAAACAGGATATCACCTAACTTCTGGAAGTCAACTTGCTGTTTATCCGTATGGATTGATATTAATATTCTCCTTTTTTATAATTTTTTTAATACCTAAAAATATGAGAACACAAAGGCAAAGAATTTTTATCGAGAATTTATATACATATATTATATTATAGTGATAGTTGGAATATTTTGCCCTTTTAGTCAAACCCCCTCACCCCATTTGAAAGTGAGCAGGCCTACTGCAGATGGTTTTATGTCAAGTGCCAATGGGGAGAGGCAAGTGCCTTTAGTGTATGATACACTTGGGATGAATAAATGTTAAATTTTTTATTTATAGGGAGATCAAAGCGTTAAAAGTTCTTTAGCTTTTGTCTTTCATTAAGAAGAAGATAATTCGATTTAATGTAATTAATATAATTTTATTATGAATGGATGATCTTTCCCTCAAGATCTATAAATTTTTTTCGATGGCCTCAGATGCCGAAAAAGAACAAATGAAAAATAGAGACTAGACTCAACTTAGCTGGTATTTATCTTTCAAAAACCAGTTACTATTTTAAACCAAAATTCTTTATTCATTGAATATTATTTGAACAGATCTGAGATCAATTTCCTATTTGTGAATTTTGGATTAGAATTTCTAGTATTTTTTTTTTTTTTTCTCTCTCCTTTGGTTTTAAAAAGTTGATTTATTTTAGGTCCATTTACTATCACACTTTTTCCCATTCACACATAGAGACACACAGTCTTTTCGGCATCTTAGGCCATTTAAGACTTTTACGAAAACCGTTATTAATATATCTATTGGGGGTCCAGGCATTCTTATTTTGGTATCCAAATGGCTTAAATAAAATTATCGGACCGTCTGGTATCCGAACCCGCGACCCTTGGTATACAAGCCAGCAGGCTAATCCCTCCACCAAGCCCGAGGGCTCACATCTACTTCATTGTTGAGGAAGCGATTAGCCGAGGGGATAAAGTAGTCAAGCTTACAATCCTGAGTTGAAAACAACACGAGTTCAAATCCAGCTCAAGGCAAAATATTAACTCGACTTGCCTTCCTTCTCCTGAGGAAGGAAACGTGAACCCATCTCAGTACTATTCCCATGAAAGTCTTCACAGATATTAATATTATAAAAGAGACAATTGTAAATTTTCAAAGAGATGCGCATTTTAAAAAATAATGTCTAGGTTTTATTTTTATTCGAACTCTGATTTCTTGCGTTTTATTTCGAGCAAATAAAAATATTTGTTTATTTATTTACTCGTTGGCCGTCATCTCGCCAATGAGACCTTATCGTTGTAGGGCTGCTTGATGAATAATTCCGAAAGCTACGCTCTGGAACCGTCGCATGCATTATTCGCAACCGTTTCAAAGGGCCGAGTAATCAGCCCTTTGGCTTCGTTCGTTCTTCTTCTAGAGAATCTCATGTCGAGGCCAACACTTATTAACTTAGCAGAAGCGAAGAAGAGCCCCTTCTGCCCTTCTAGCACGATGCTTTTACCACGTTCCCCGTGCATAATAAATTATAATTGCACTTGGGCTTGTGAAAAATAGCATAATTATCCGGTCGTGGCCTTTTTGAAAAATTCATTCCCTCCTTTCTTCGTTGGCGCTTGGTAAATACAATTTGCACTTTTTTTTTCATAATTTAATCGGAAAAATTAATTTTATAAAGATTTATAGCAAATACGATTTTGTTGATGTCTTAATCTTAAGGGGGATAAAAAAAATACTCAAATTCACGCACAAACATCTTGTTGGTAAATTATGTCTATTTTCATCTTAATTATGTTTGCTTTTCTCTGAAATGACAATTAATTAATTACTCTAAAAGGAGCTAGTATTTTTCGTTTGTATATTGTACTGGCGTTTCGGTCTTAAAGCTCTTTAGTTTTCAATAAGATCATAATTATTAATAATTTTTTAATTAAAATTCGGATAGTGTATCAACATCCCTAGAAATTTCCATTAGGCTTGGCAAAAGAGCAGGACAACAGCCATCTGATCGTCGATATTAGACAATGCTTAAAGGCTGGGGGACTCTTGAAAAGCAAGCGTGTAGAACGTCACCCGGTGGCCATAGGTATTCATTAAAATGAATGGCCTCAGGAACCTTAAAAAAGAAATAAAATTAGAATTTTTTTCATTAGCCAATAATTGTTATAAGATAAAAGGCACTGAGGAACAAATTTCAACTTTGCGTCTTTTAAAAATGATTCTAGGAGAG
>JAKCPI010007544.1:0-15698 GCA_023213315.1 Euborellia annulipes
TTTTTTTAGTATTTATTTATTATATTAGAAAGTGAGGATATAAAGCATGAGATTTATTGTCTCCTCGGCATCTGAGGCCATTTAGATTTCAATATAATATTTATTTACGATCGCATACAGACACATTTATTTATTCCCGCCGATCCCAAATTGTACATGGATGGATATTGATTAAAATTAAAATTTTTATTAATTTTAATTTATTTTTATGATCTTTTTAGGGAGTAAGCTGCCAGCTCTTCTAGTAGCTTACTACAACCTCGTCTACAAAATGTTTAAATAACGTATTTATGGCTGGTGGAATTTGTATCAGGAATGAGATTTTTTTTTAAACCCTCCCACTTTTTTTTCCATTCACACTCATACTCATACACATATTCACACAGTCTTTTCGGTAACTCAGGCCATATTACGATAACCGTAGTTAATGAACATATCTATTGGGGGTCCAGGCATTCTCAGTTAAGTCATTTGGTATCCAAATGGCTTAAATAAAATCATCGGACTGCCTGGGGATCTGAACCCGCGATGCTTGGTATAGAAGACAGGCGCGCTACTGACTACACCAAGCCCGAGGGGGAATGAAAGTTAGAAGACGCAGTTAAAATTTTTTCTTTAAAAAAATATATTTCTAACAGCTGATGATTCGGTTAATGATAACTAACAGCTCCGAAGATGGCTTTAACAAAATCCGAAACGTCAGCTGTTATAAATATATTTTTTTAAAGAAAAAAATTTCGGCTGCGTTTTCTTCTAACTTTCATTCCTGATTTATTTAAACCATAAATGATTTAAATAAATATTTATTAGACTGTCTGAAATTCGAACCCTCAATTTAAGCTTAATAATATTAATAGTGTCACTATCTTTAACCTCTTTAACTTTTCGGCATCTTAGGCCATATAGAATTCAACGATACTTATTAATTAAATAAGATATATTAGGCACATTTTTCGTGAAACCATTTCAGCAATAAAAAAAAAAAAAAAAATTATGACAAAATACCACCAAGTAGGGTACTAAAAAGTTTTTCGTTAAAAAGACTTCAAGAAATCATTGCACCAGTAGCTTTTTGTAAATTTGTATTGTGGTTACCGATAAAAAGAAGGGATTTTTGAGAGAGAAAGAATGAAAATAATTAAAATTAAATTCTTTATGAGAATATTTAAAATCTATTTGGATTTTGGTAAGTTGAGTGTTTAGCATTCTCTCAATGCTATATGAACGAGGTAATCATTCAAGGTCAAGGTATGACATGTAAAATTGTCCTAAAATTTCCTTTACCTTAGGATGCTCTTTAACTGGTACGATAACCCGAACTGTCACTTTGATTGGTTTCTCTTTGATGACATCTGCAAATTTCCTCTCTTCCCTTGGGGGTGAAGATCTCCTGCCTCCACCCCCGCCGTTGGCGTTTGAAGAGCTGCGGTCATCTGGGTAAAGAAGAAAAAACGACAAATTAATTAAAGGTCTTTTCAAGAAATGAATATCTAAAGGAAAACGAACAACTGCGGATGCTAATATACGAGCACTTCGTATTTCGGTCACTCACAAGATGAAAATTGGACCATTTTTGTAGGAGTTATGAGAAAAAAAAAAAGAGTTTTTTCAAAATTTGAACCGATGATCAAGAAAATCTCAAAATTTACCAGGAGGGTTTTTTTTAAGGTGTACTAAAAAATATCAAAAAATGGAGGAAATCAAAAATTAAAATTTTTCAAACCGTTCGATTTGGCGTGGAATGTCTCATATATACGAGGCCAGGTCAATAAAGCCCTGACTTTTTGAAAGAAACACAGGTTTTTGGATAAAAAATTATTTTATTTTTCAACGTAGTCTCCTTTGACTCCTATACACTCTCCAATTTATTTATCCCTTCCAAAAAATAAGTTTTGTCGAGGACATCAAAATCATCGTTGACGTCAAATCTCTTTCCGCCGAGCCATTTTTTCAGGTTTGAAAACAAGAAATAGTAACTCCGGACTAAATCCGGAGAATAGGGCGGATGAGGGAGCAATTTGTATTTCAATTCATGGCCATGAAGCACACGAAATTCTCTTTTTTTCATTTTCTTCTCAAATCACGAAGTAGTCTGCTATCCAACTGGTTCAAATTTCGACAGGAGTCAGCTGATAGTTGCCTGCTGACAGGAGCAGTGTTGCCATTTCAGTTAGGAGGCGGGAAATTCAAAAGACACGGACTTATTGACCTGCCCTAGTATTATAAAAATACGAGTATCGTTTAAGTCTTATATGGCCTAAACTGTGTGTGTGAATGTGAGTGTGATTGGGAAAAAAGTGTGAGTGTTAAAAAAAATTAGCTTTTAATAAATTATAGATTTTACAAACAAAAATAAATGAAATCATCAGAGAACAAATCAAAAATTTAATTAAACTTTCAGACGCCATCGAGTTTTGGTTGAGAAAGAATTTATTTGCCTACAGATACTATCATTAACCCTAAAATGGTACAGCAGCCGAAAGGGCAAATTAAAAAAATAAAATCGTTGAGATTGTTGTGATTACAATACCTTCCATCCCAGTAGAAAAAAAAGAGATAAGAAATTTAATCACCAGTAAATAAATAAAAGCGTTTCATTTTTCTAGTAGCCCCCCCCCCCCCCATACCTTTAACTAATGAATGATCCACAAATATAATCTAATAAAAAGAAATTAAATAAATTTTCTTACTCGTTTTATCAGCCCTTCTCTCTCTCTTATTCGCACTTATTAATAAATTACTTTTCAAATGAAAGATAACAGCTATAATTTCCATCAAAGCTCTTTTTCTTTCTTCTCTTTTCTTTTCTTATTCTCTGCTAGCGCAATCTTTTTTATTTTTTTTTTTTTATTCTCGTAAAACTAAGTTAATTTTCTTTTAATTAAATTTATAATTTCTTTTTTATTTTGGCCCATCAAGTTGATATAAAAGAGCAGCCCCCGTTCTGTCTTTTCACCTTCTTAAAGAGAAAAGAGAAGAATATAAGATATGATTTTGACAGATTTCCCTCTTGTCTGTCTGTTTGTTTGTTTGTCTATGTCACAATTACTTAGTGATGTAAGTAGATAAATTATCAAGATAAATGCTTTTATTACAGGGACATTTTGGACCTCAAAAAGTCATTGTTTCGCTTCCTATATTTGCTACTAATTAATTTAGATGTATGAATGTCTCTTCTTGAGGGCGCAGGGAATGCAATTTTGTCGGTGGGGGCGGTATTTTGTTTTATATTTAAGGTTTTTTCGGCATCGGAGGCCTTTTAGACCCCGTCTCTATTGATTGGTAGCCAATAAAATTTAATCTTAAGGAAGTGGATTTGCAGCCAGGAGAATAAAAAACTATTTTAATCTCTTTTGGTCGACGTTTCGGACGCCAATCAAGGGAGGATTCAGGTGTTTTTCAGGAGGGGGGGGGGGATCTGGTGTGACTGATCGCACAGCACACTATTTTTTCTTAATTTCGGTAATTCGCATTCTGTACTTGTTTGCCAGAATATAAATACAAATTAAATTTTTAAGTATTAATAATAATAATATTTATTTATTTGCAAGAAACAATTAATATTTAAAATTTTACATTAAAAATAAATTTTTTGCGAAAAAAAGTATTTTTTTTTTTTAAATCTCAGGGGGGGGGGGGTAATTACCCTTTTACCGCCCCCCCCCCCGCCCTTGTATCCGCCCTTGACGCCAATCTCGTCCTTCTTCGGGACCTGCAGTCAACAATAATTTATTGAAATTACAATTGCTTTACACAAAAAATATATAACATTCTTTTTATAAATAAAAAAACAACAAAAAAAAACATTATTTCTTACCAAAGATTGTTAAAAAAAATCCATGTGTGCTTTTTAACAATCTTTGGTAAGAAATGTTTTTTTTTTGTTTTTTTTTTATTTATAAAAAAGAATGTTATATATTTTTTTGTGTAAAGCAATTGTAATTTCAATAAATGTTTGTTGACTGCAGGTCACGAAGAAGGACGCGATTGGCGTCCGAAACGTCGACCAAAAGAGATTAAAATAGTTTTTTATTCTCTTGGCTGCAAATCCACTTCCTTAAGATTAATAGATAACAGCAACAGCAATTTTACACTTTTATTAATAAAATTTAAATAAACGGGATGGATGCGAACTGGGGAGGAGGGGCGGTTGGTTGCAGGGCTCCTCTGGGGGATGAAAATTGTTTAAATAATACCTTCAAATACTAACAACATTAAAGTGATTTGAGACTTAAAATTGATAGTTTAAAATATATTTTAGACAAAAAATCATAATTTCTTTAGATGAGTAGTTTTTAAAACTTTCATATTTTTCTCGGAGGGGGCGCAATTTAATCCGTCCGTGAGTGCGTCACGATCTAGAAACAAGAATTGGCAAATTTCTACGTGTTAATAAAAAAAATTAATTAATAGGGATTTTAAAAGGTCCACGAACATATATCTGTTTTAATTTTTAAGTAATCAAATGAGAGAAAGGGAGAGAGAATAATTATTTCGAAAATATTCCTTAATTACTTGTAGCAAATTACACGGCGTGGCTTGTAATTTCGTTTCAAATTAAATCAGACATACTAGATGAATAAATATTAGCTATATAAATAAATAAATGCATCATGAATGATAAGTTGAAAAAAAAATATTTACAGGTGAGAGAAAGTAGAAAAGAGAGGAGGGAAAGTTTCAACATTTATTTTTTTCTTTATTCCCAAATCTCGAAATTAATATAGGTTACTTAGTAGGCCTATATTAGTTATAAAAATGACTTTATGCAAATGATTTGTTTATTAAATAAATAAATAGATCAAGAAAAAATTCATTCCCTATTTTCTCCTTTAGAGCAGTTATTCTCAACCAATGGCCAATAGAAAGATAGCATCAGTTTCTAACGTGGACACCAACTGTTGGTTCATTTTTTGCAAGAAAACAAACATATCTACGGTGGTACAAAATACATGTATTATTATAAATTTTTGTAGAAAATCAAATAAGTAACCCTCAAGTTATAGCTCAGAGGTAGATTTTGATATCAAAGGTCTAGAGTTCGCATCCCGTCCCAGGGGACAAAATTTATTTCATTTGAATTGAATATCAATCAATTGAAATAAATAAGGGTCTAAATGGGTTCCGAAAAAAACCTTAAAAGGAATTTAAAAAAAAATCTCATTAGTCTAGAAAAAATAAATAAAGTTACCATAAATATTTTTATCGAAAACTGAATATTTTTGTAAAGGTCAACAAAAAGAGAGATTTTTGTAAATTATACAAAAAATATTCACGTCTTAAAATTAAACGAATTAAAAAAATCTGGTGTGACTGGCGCACAGCACACAACTTTCTCTTACCTTCGGTAATCGAAAGTTGTGTTCTGTGCTTGTCACACCAGATTTTTTGTGTCGACATGTATTTAGTTTCCGACAGTACGGTACATTCGATTTTCAAGATGTAAAATTTATAAGTATGACAAAATATTTATATTTTGTTACCATGGCAACCATTTCTCTTATCTTTTCTATGGAGAACAAGAGTAAAGTGGTCTTCAGAAGATTTCAATCACAAAATGAGAATATACATTTTAAAGAGAATCTAAAAAATAATTGATTTTTGAATTTAAAAAAAATCGTTGGAGCAAATTTTGAGAAAATCGAAAAAAACTGAAAAAGTGCATCAGTAAAGTACTAGTACTCTTTGGTCGATTTTGGTCAAAAGCTTCGTGTCTCGTCCCATGGGGGTGCCTAACTTAAATATAAAATTTCAACCTCCTAACTCTTTTCGTTCTTGAGATATTTTGTTCACAGACACACACACACAGACAGACAGACACACACACAGACAGACCATGTCGCGAAAACCACTTTTTTGGATTCAGGGGACCTCAAAACGTGAAGATCCATCAAAATCTCGACATCGAATTTTTGACATGAATCCAATACTTTCTCTCTCTATATATATTAACATATATATCGAGGTAAGAGAAAGTAAAAAATTTAACTTTTGGTCAATAAGAACATATGCATTAGAGTGTCTCAAAAAACCGAATTATTATTTTTTTTAAAGAACATTGAAAAATCATCAAAGTATCTTTAGAAAAATACCCTGTAAAAATATGAGCTCTTAATATTAATATTTAGAGGTGGCGTTTTGTAATTTTCTGTTTTCCATTTAAATAAAATGGGCAAATTTTTTTTTTAAACTTTGGAATTTTGTAACGTGATAACGAGCTACTTTATAAGCAAGATACAATTTGTATTTATAGTAAATTTAATGCTCTACAAAAATGGTCTTATTAACATTTTGCGTAAGTCAAGTCTTTTAAGAGATATCGATCCTCAAACTTCAGACTGTTCAAAATTACGCTTTGTTTTTTTCTTAATTTATATCCATTAAAAATCTGGTGTGACTGGCGCACAGCACACAACTTTCTCTTACCTTCGGTAATCGAAAGTTGTGTTCTGTGCTTGTCACACCAGATTTTTTGTGTCGACATGTATTTAGTTCCCGACAGTATGGAACATGAATTCAGATGTAAAATTTATAAGTATGGGAAAATATTTATATTTTGTTACCATGGCAACCATTTCTCCTATCTTCCCTATGAAATACAAGAGTAAAGTGGTCTTCAGAAGATTTCAATCGCAAAATGAGAATATACATTTGAAAGAGCATCTAAAAAATAATTGATTTTTGAATTTTAAAAAAAATCGTTGGAGCAAATTTTGAGAAAATCGAAAAAAACTGAAAAAGTACATCAGTAAAGTACTAGTACTCTTTGGCCGATTTCGATTAAAAGCTTATTTTTCCGGTCCCGGGGGTGTTTAACTTAATTATAAAATTTCAACCTCCTAGCTCAATTCCTTCATGCTTAAAAGTGAACACAGACACACACACACAGACAGACAGACACACACACAGACAGACCATGTCGCGAAAACCAGTTTTTTGGATTCAGGGGACCTCAAAACGTGAAGATCCATCAAAATCTCGACATCGAATTTTTGACATGAATCCAATACTTTCTCTCTATATATATATTACATATATACATAGGTAAGAGAAAGTAAAAAACAGATTTTTATTTTTTATTTAAATTATGAATAGAAGAGAACAAGCTTTTTTTTAATAATTAAAATAAAACAATTTATGTTGTTTGTGTTGGTGGCCAAACGTCCCGGGAATCGCACCTGGGATCTCCAGCTTAGGTTGGTAGCAAATATAGGAAAATGTATTTGTTTTTATTTGTGTGGTCGAGGGTCCAATTGCCTCGTGTAAAGGGAAGAGTATATGCTGGAGATCCCAGGTGCGTTTTCCGGGATGTTTCGCCCACCAACACATAAATACTTACTAAATGTTTCTATTATTTGTCAAGACCGAATCGAGATATTCATTATATGTTAATAACATCTTATTCAAATGAATGAATCTCGCAAACTATTTAACTAAAATAAAACAATTTTTTTTAAAGTAAGCCTAAGTATATTTCTGCAAAAAAAAAAGACACGATGTGTGATCAACTTAAAAATAATCAAAATATCAATAATGTGCATAAAAAAGAATAAAAAAAACTGCAAAAAAGACATAATTATATGTAATTATGATGATTAATTAATAAAATACAGCATAAAAATAATTGTAAAAACAATACACGAACTGCTGTTTATTTATTACACTTTTAAAAGTCTTTTCGGCTTCTTAGGTCATATAGACTTTAACGGTACTAATTATTGAAATATATGGGGATCCAGGCACATTTAATTATACCATCGAAATTAATATTCATTGGACTGCCTGGGAACCGAACCCGCGTGCTATAATATTGATATTTGTCAACACCTCTGACCTCTCGGCCATGAGGAGAAGGAATTTATTAGAGATTTGCTTCCAAAAAATCGTAAAAAATAAACAATATATAAATAGCCGGCCACCGAGTTGACAGAGAATATGAATATTGCAAACGCACCTATTATATTTATGTTCAAAAACCTTTTAGAAAAGATAATTTCTTTTTTCCTATAGAAAAAATCTGGTGTGACTGTCGCACAGCACACAACTTTCTCTTACCTTCGGTAATCGAAAGTTGTGTACTGTGCTTGTCACACCAGATTTTTTGTGTCGACATATATTTAGTTCCCGACAGTACGGAACATTTGAATTCAGATGTAAAATTTATAAGTATGGGAAAATATTTATATTTTGTTACCATGGCAACCATTTCTCCTATCTTCCCTATGAAATACAAGAGTAAAGTGGTCTTCAGAAGATTTCAATCGCAAAATGAGAATATACATTTTAAAGAGCATCTAAAAAATAATTGATTTTTGAATTTTAAAAAAAATCGTTGGAGCAAATTTTGAGAAAATCGAAAAAAACTGAAAAAGTACATCAGTAAAGTACTAGTACTCTTTGGCCGATTTTGATTAAAAGCTTATTTTTCCGGTCCCGGGGGTGTTTAATTTAAATATAGAATTTCAACCTCGTAGCTCAATTCCTTCATGCTTAAAATTGAACACAGACACACCCACCCACCCACCCCACACCCACCCACCCACACACCCACCCACCCACACACAGACAGACCATGTCGCGAAAACCACTTTTTTGGATTCAGGGGACCTCAAAACGTGAAGATCCATCAAAATCTCGACATCGAATTTTTTGACATGAATCCAATACTTTCTCTCTATATATATATTACATATATACATAGGTAAGAGAAAGTAAAAATATTATTCTTTCCTTTTGAACATGTGTAAAGAGAAGATCTACTATATTTTCCGCCCGTTTGATCTCTTTAAAAATATTTATCTTTTCCTGTCGGATCATTTTGGACCAATTGAGGGAAAACGTAAGGGAGGGAGAGTTACCGTCTCCATTTAACATGGCGGCATGTACCATTTGTAAGGCCCTAAAAAAAAAGCCACCCATAGAGCCAATAAGTAAGACGATGCTCTGTGAAAAATGATCTTGGATGAGATCAAGTTGAAACTTGGCAAAGACACCTTGGAGGCCGACCGACGGGTTAATAAGAGAATAGAGAAGAAACCAAGAGTGACATCCCAAACCTTTTACAGCCTTTTGCTTTTGTACTCAATCAGATCAGAGAATTATAGGCAACTTGACCAGCTCTTTTCCTAATAAAATTATTTATTTTTTTTTTACAATAAAAAAAAAACCATTAAAAGAAGAAAACGATCACCAATAATTTCTAAATGGGTCAAGTCCTTTGTGACCTCCTCTGGATTTAATAAAGCACTGATATATCGATGTTCAATCCTCCATTTCTACGACACATTTTCGTCAATATAATCATAATAGTCTCTAGATTTCTGGATTAAAGGTGATATTTTTTTTTTTTTTTTTTGTTAACTTCAACACAAAATAAAGATGTAAAGGAGAGAGAAAGGGAGGAATGCATGTGCAGGTATTTTCATTGTAATAAAAATAGTGATGTTATTAGGTATTAAAGCTCTCAAAATAAAAGATATAGAAGACAGAAAAAATGTGAATCGGAATCTTGTTCACGAACAAGGAAAGAGAAAAGATATATCCATTTAAAAAATACATGTAGGCCTATATTAATTAATTTTTGAAATTTATATCCGAAAAATTTTAGATACAGTAAGAAATTAAAACGGGAGGTCTTACTCTCCCTATGGCCACTAGAAATTACACAGATGTGAGATTTAATTAGATATATGAATGTTTATTATATTATTGTAACGATGCCTGTTGACGCTCAACAGGCTGATTTCTCGGGGCCACCCACCCGAGGTTTCGCCGCGCTTAATTGCTTAACTGTAACGATCTTGGTGGTTGTTGCTCTAATGCGTGTGAGGAATATACAGTATTAACAAAACATCTACAATCTATGTGAATGGCTGGAGTTTTTATAAAAAATTATTCCCTTTGAATCATTTTTTCAAAGTAACGATTTGAAGTTTTGTAACATAATTTCATCTTTTTAAATACGTTTTGTAAAAATCTATCCATATCTATATTCATATATATAGCGAATTAAACATTTACATTATTCAATAATGAATAAATTAATCAAAATATACAAATAATTCATACAAAGTTTGTCATTTTGATTTATTACTCAAGTTCTAAAATAATACAACAAAATAAATAATTAAATTTAATACCAAGAAAAATTTTGAAACTTCAAACTTTATTTGTGGGAATAAATTCATTTAGAGGTATTTTAATCAAAAAGAGAAAAAAACAGCTCTAAAAAATCTGCTGTGACTGGTCGCACAGCACGTAACTTTCTCTTATCTTCGGTAATCGAAAGTTGTGTTCTGTGCTGTCACACCAGATTTTTTGTATCGACATATAAATTAGTTTCCGCCGATATACTGATTACTTCAAGATGTAAAATTTTTTTTTTTTTTCTCATTCCACTCACACTCACACACACATTCACACAGTCTTTTCGGCAACTTAGGCCATTTAAGACTTTGACGATAACCGTTGTAATTGATATATCAATTTGGGGTTCAGGCATTTCTATTTAAGTCATCTGGTATCCAAATGGCTTAAATAAAATCGTCGGACTGCCTGGGTCCGAACCCGCGACGTTTGGTATAGGAGGTAGGCACTCTACCTACTACGCCACACCCGGGGGCGATGTAAAATTTATAAACATGGACAAATATTTATATTTTGTTACCATGGCAACATTTCTCCTATCTCTCCTGTGAAGTACAAGAGTGGTCTTCAAACAATTTAGAGAACAAATATACATTTTAAAGAGCATCTAAAAAATAATTGATTTTTGAATTTTAATCAAAATCGTTAGAGCGAATTTTGAGAAAATCGAAAAAAAAAAAAACTAAAAAAGTGCAGAACGAAAGTAACAGTAAAGTACTAGTACTCTTTGGCCGATTTTGTTTTAAAACATTTTCACGCTCCAGGAGGGTGCCTAATTTAAATAAAAAATTTCAACCTTGTAGCACAATTCCCTAATGTGTAAAATTGAACATCCACACACAGGCAGACAGACTTTGTCACGAAAAACACTTTTTTGGATTCAGGGGACCTCAAAACGTATATATCCATCAAAATCTCGACATCGAATTTTTGGCATCAATCAAATACTTTCTATATATATGGAATAAGATATAGATAAGAGAAAATAAAAACACTAACTGATTCCACCTTAGAGATGAAATTAATTATTAATGTTTATTCAAGTAGATCAAGTTGAGCTATTGACATTATTTATAAAATTCCACCTTCAATAAAAGCCTTACTTATAGTAAATAAATATCGTTTTACTTCTCTTTATTATTATTATTTGAAATTCCTATCGGATCCCCGCTTATTTACCCGTGGTGCTTTTGTGCGCGGAGACACACACTCCAAAACCAAATCGGCCTCTGGCCGTAGCCATCTACCGGCACTCCGTGAAGTTACATTATTTCCTATCTTTAACTCCTCCTCCTACTTTCGTCTCTAGCTAGTGAACTAATCCTTATTTATGGTTCTCCCGGCTCCTTTTATCCAACCTCTACTTCTCTTTAAGGGAATCAATTCTCTATCAAAGTAAATATTTACTGAATATATTGAAGTGTTTGATTCTCCATACACATGGAGTTAATTGTTGTCTCTGTATTTACTCTCTCTTGTATCCTCCTTTATGATTCCTCATATAATAGGGACGGAGGGAACACGACTTATGCCACACCTTGTATGGATATGTAGTCAAGCATTTCCCCTAAATGCAGCAGCAAAGGAATGTTTGATGTGTGGATGTTGACACAAACTCAACATGAGCAATTGTGAAGGAGAATATTCCCGCTCTCTCTAATCTCGGATACATTCATTCGCATGGATGAATATACGAGTGAGTATTCACTCACACAAATTAGGAGGAGAGAATAGATGCTCTTTATTTTTTAACATCTCACCTCCTCTTCTAAAAGAGAGAACAAAATTACTGAGACGGAAAATTTTTGGCTCCCACTTTAATTCTTTCGCCTTCTGTTTTAAATATATCCGAGATTAATTGATTCAAGTCTTTATTTAAAGATAAAATTAAAATAAAGATAGATCTTTTGTTCTACTGTACGATCAAAGCCTGTGATTCTCAAATTTTTTAAACGACACTTCAGACGACCTCACCCCCCTCCAAAAATAGGCAATTTATAGAAAAAGATACCAGTGAAAACTAGGAGTTAATTTATCTAGAAGGCCTGTAAGTGCATTCAAATACTCACAAATTTGCTTTTAATCAAAATTTTCCGCGACTTTCAAAAATATTTTGGCGACCCCCACTTTAAGAATCGCTTATCTAAGCGATAACGGATTTATTTATGTTTATTTTTAACTAATTATTTTATATATGCCTTCGGGCTTGGTGTAGTACCTTTTATACCGAACGTCGCGGGTTCGGACCCCATGCAGTCCGATGATTTTATTTAAGCCATTTGGATACCAAATGGCTTAAATAAAAATGCCTGGACCCCCAATAGGTATTATCATATATAACGGTTATCGTAAAGTCTTATATGGCCTAAGTTGCCGAAAAGACTGTGTGAATGAGAAAAAAAGTGTGAATGTTAAAAAAACAACTAATTATATATTTATTTCCACCCAGATCCTACTTCTAACCTAATTCTTGTGTGACTATCGAAGTTCTATTTGAAGAGGAATTCTCTCAAACTAATTCTTACGTGAAAATCAAAATGGGAAAAGAAGTCTTTCTTTCAGGGGACACACTTCAGCTCAGCTTCTGAAATGTATTTAAATATTATATGTTTTCCCACACCCCCGAGGCCTAGAGAATTGAGAAATTAAATTAACTAACAATTATAAGTCAAGTGGTTTTCTTCTTGGTAAACTCACAAGTTGGAAAATGAGTTTGAATAAAATAAAATTTTAAAAAATTATCTTTTTTAACATTTTTTTGAACATCTAACTGACAAATTTGCGCAGACTTGTCAGACAAATGTTCAAAAAAGTAAAAATTACTCTAAAACGATAATTTTTTTTCTTTTATTCTCTCATTTATCTTGTGAGTTGACTACTCAATTTAGTTAATTTAATAAGATACTAGTCTACATTAAACACTTTTAAATATTTAACAAGACTATGTTTTTTGTTAGTGAGGCCAAACGCCCCATGATCCCCGTGAATCGAACCCAGGATCCCCAGCCTTTCCAGGGGCATCGGTGTGCTGTCCATTGCACCAGACCCTCGGCCTACACCAACAAAACTCACTTCCCTTTATAAGCAAGTTAACCAAGTATTTTACTAACAAAGTGAGAAACATTAAATAAAAATTTCTCCGCCGCTATGGGGGCCATGGGGCGTTTGGCCTTGTCAACAAAAAACACTCACAGTCTTGTTAAATATATCTATGACTCAATTAAAGTTCGAATCGAGGTATTTTGAATACTAATATGTCGAAAAATATTTAACTTTTAAATAGTGTTAATCTAAAAGCCAAGGGGTGCAGGTTCGATCCCAGGCATTGAAAATTTATTTAAATCAATTGGATAGCAGTTGGTATAAATAAACATGTCTGGATCATTTCTATCATAAAATAAAATATTTAAATGGCCTCAGATGATGAAAAGATTATATTGCCTAGCAATTAATTTAAATATGGACGTCTAAATTCAGAGATCCCGAAAAAAGAAACAAAGTATCTTTCAAGGGAATGCCCTTCATTTATTTTATTTAATAAATTAAATGTTAAAAAAGTAAATTAACACTCTCTGGGAGGTTAATTATTCTTTTGTTATTTATTTGTATGTTTTTTTCTTGAAAGAGATAATTAAAATTCCATGTCGCTGTTGGCCACTTAAATATCTCTCTTTTGAGGGACGATTTATCCAACGTCATAATGGCCGAAAATGTGCATGAATAGCCAGAGCTAGAGGAGTGAATTGGCCCCGTGTGTTTGAAGATGCGTGTCGCGTTTACGAGGTTGACGTAGTGCATGCCAAACACTTTGCAACGGAAACGGACGGACGGCTACGCAACTGGAGAAGAGGTGAGATGGAGAGAAGAGATTCCATGCATCTTGCACCCTCTGCCCCTCTCTCTCTCACACACACACACACACACACGCGTATCTATTCATATAAAACACCCTTACAGGAAGTGGAAATAATGCACTCATCCCTTTTGATATCTCTGAAAAAACAAGCCCCACAATTAACAAACAAATAATTAGTGATACAAATGAAAGTATTCTACCTTGTCTTACCTATATACCATCAAGATAAAAGATATTGGACAATATGGCGGCTACCTGGCATTTGAGCCTTATGGCAGGTAGACGCCATATTGTCCAATATCTTTCTCTTGATGGTACATACAGTGTATGTTAATTAATATTATTATTATTATTATTAATTTATTGGATTATGTCAAAATCCGATGTTGATATTTGAAGAATACATGTTTTGATGCTCCAAAAAGATATGTGTGGGTGTGTGTGAACAAAATATCTCAAGAACGAAAAGAGCTAGGAGGTTGAAATTTTATATTTAAGCTAGGTCCCCCCCCCCCTCTGTGACGTGACACGAAGTTTTTGAACAAATTTGGCCAAAAAGTACTTTACTGAAAAATTCATTAATTAATCATATTTTAGATGCTCTTTAAAATATATATTCTCATTTTGCTCACGAAATTGTTTGAAGTATACTTTACTCTTGTACCTCATAGGTAACAGTTAAGATAAGAGATTAGTATAACAAAATATAATACTTTCCCATGTTTATAAATTCTACTTCTTGAATTCAAATATACAGTTCTGCCAGAACTAGATATATGTCGACAAAAAATCTGGTGTGACAGAATACAACTTTCAAATGTCCAAAGTGGAGGTGTTCGCTGTGTGACCTGTCACACCAGATTTTTTAAAATATTACTTATATTAAGTTTTCGAGCAACCATAAAATATCTGGCTAGAAGCATTTTTACTTTTTCTATATGAAATATATATAGAAAGTAAGTATTGGGATCATGTCAAAAATTCGATGACGAGATTTTGATGGATATACAAGTTTTGAGGTCCCCTGAGTCCAAAAAAAGTGAGTCCCACAAATTGATCTGTCTGTGTGTAAGGATTTTTTGCATGAAGGAATAGAGCTACCGGAATGAAATTTTATATTTAAGTAAGGTACCCTCCCGGACACTCAAAATAAGAATAAAATCGGCCAAAAAGTACTAGTACTTTACTAATGTACTTTTTCAATTTTTTTTTCGGTTTTCTCAAAATTCGCTCCACAGAAATTGATTAAAAATTCATAAATCAATTGTTTTACATTCTCTTTAAAAAGTACATGAGTAAAATTTTTCGTGAAAATTGTTTGAGGTATACTTTACTGATGTATTTCAGATTTTTCAAATTCTTTTTCCCGGCTCTTCCTTCCATAGAGCAAATGTTAAATCTCTATAGGGATTTGCATGTTAATTTCGATTCAAAGGGGGTCCCCTTTGGAATTTTTTACACTTTAAAAAAAATTTCCAATTCTTATGAAATTTTCTATTTATATAGGATTCTCTATTGTGTATAAAATGTCCAAATATGAGATTAAAAATTTTGAAAAATAGTTTATTTCAATCTGTCAACATTTAAAATGCAAGTTTGAAACTAAGATGCTATGGGAAACTAAATATATGTCGACACAAAAAATCTGGTGTGACAAGCACAATACACAACTTTCTCTTAAGGAAGGGTAAGAGAA
>JAKCPI010007545.1:0-11557 GCA_023213315.1 Euborellia annulipes
AGGTGAGAGTTAATAAAAATTTTTTTTTTAATTAACAATCAATCCCAGCATCTCCACCATATTATGTTATTTCGCCCTTATGTGGGTTAAAATAAACATTTAAAAAAAAATTATTATTCTTAAAAAATTAATTGCTGATAAGGAAAAAATAAAAAGAAAAATTTATTTAGATGAATGGTTGATTTATTGAAAAATAAAAAAATTAAGTTGTATGCTTGTTTTAATATAAAATTTGATTGTTGATTGGTCATTGGCTTCGCAACAATGACTTTGGGGGTAACAATAAAAAAGGGTATTGAGTAATCTGTCGACTGGCTCAGGCTCCAAGGTTCATATTTGCTCAAGATTAAAACAATATTTTTCTTTATTATTAAAATTTTAAGAGAATTTGATCTTTTCAAAATTGCCCTCGGGGCATGGCGTAGAGGTTAGCGTGCTAACCTCATATACCAACGTCGCGGGTTCGGACCCCAGGCAGTCCGATGATTTTATTTAAGCCAATTGGATACCAAATGGCTTAAATAAGAATGCCTGGACCCCATATATGTATATTTATCAATAACGGATATCGTAAAAAGTCTTATATGGCCTCAGTTGCCGAAAAGACTGTATGAATGTGTGTGTGAGTGTGAGTGTGAATGAGAAAAAGTGTGAATGTTTTTAAAAAAAAAAAAAAAAAAAAAAATCTTTTCAAAATTAAATGAATTATATATATTAAAATTTATATTGAAAGTTAATTAAATAAATAATCAAGGGACACACACACAATTTGCTCTTGTTGAATGAGTAACGTTGATCAGGACTTATCTGGTTGTTGAAGAGAGTGTTGTAGCTGCGCATGCGTGATGGCTGTGGCAGCACGAGGACCAAGCTATCGTTGATGGAGATAGTTTGGATAGCGTTTCGGTGACGGGCTTGCCCAAGTACATTTCGGTCGCCTTGGCTGCCTTCATCGAGAGGAGTTTCGGCAACGGATGAAGCCAAGTGCAAAGAAATGGTTGTCGCCAGTTGGCCGGAAATGATGGCGTTAAAAATTATAAAAACTTCTTCTCTCTTCGCATGGACTCAATTAATGATTACGAGTGAATTTTCTTGATAAAATAAAGACTGGGCATAATAATAGTGTTGAAAAAGAGAGACTGTACGGCCTGCACTTTAATGTAAAAACAGCCGCCATGAGCGATGTCATCCGCGGTCTCTCCCGGTCTCTCTTGGTCTGATTCTCTTGCTTTCTTCTCTCTACTTCTGTGTGTGTGTCTGGGTGTGTGTTTATCAAATTTGATTGGCAACCCTTTGACCAATAGGAAATCAAAATAATTTCAAGTGGAAATTTCCCTTGAAAATATTGAAAATTATTTGATAATATATAAAATTTAAATATTGGATGAAATTATTAATTCAATTTAAAATAAATCATTTTGTATTAATAATTTAAGAAATTAATTATCTTATTGATATTGAGATTTTCGATTAAATTATTTCTCAATTGAGAAAATTAAATAAATAGAAAATAGAACCTTGAACTCTGACACACGACATAAAAAATATGCAACAATGGCAACGAATTATTTAAGGAACAGATTAAATAATAATAAAATCGTAATTAAAACGATATACCATTACTAAATGGGTTCCGAAAAAAACCTTAAAAGGAATTATAAAAAAATCTCATGTCTGTAAAAAATAATAAAGTGACTATAAATATTTTTATCGAAAACTGAATATTTTTGTAAAGGTCAACAAAAAGGGAGATTTTTGTAAATTGTACAAAAAATATTCACGTCTTAAAATTAAACGAATTAAAAAAAAGCATATTTTTTTTTAAATTATGAATAGGAGAGAAAAAGCTTTTTTTAATAATTAAAATAAAACAATTTATGTATGTTTGTGATGGTGGCAAACGTCCCGGGAATCGCACCTGGGATCTCCAGCTTAGGTTGGTAGCATATATAGGAAAATATATTTATTTGTGTGGCCGAGGGTACGATTGCCTGGTGTAAAGGGAAGAGTATATGCTGAAAATCCCAGGTGCGTTTTCCCGGGAAGTTTCGCCCACCAACACATACCTACTAAATGTTTCTATTATTTGTCAATTTGTATGTTAATAACATCTTATTCAAATGAATGAATCTCGCAAACTATTTAACTAAAATAAAACAATTTTTTTAAAGTAAGCCTAAGTATATTTCTGCAAAAAAAAAATATGGGGATTGACTTCCCCTAGACTTTCTCGTATATTCTTTTGGAATTACGTCTGGTGTGTGTGTGTAAACACGATTGCTTAAAACCAAAGCAGCTAGCTCGATGAAATTTGGTATATGCCCCTTACACTAAAATTATAGATTTCTATCAACTTTTGGAGTAAATACGTCACTTGGAAGTAGTACTTTACTTTAAAAAGTTTTTTCGAAAATTTTGAAATTTTCAATTTTTTTTGTTATATTATGATAAAATACTCTATTTTTAAAAAGTTTTTATTCTTTGACATTTTTTCGAAAACTGAATAGTTTTTGAAATAATCACAGAAGAAATAGAAAATTTTCGTTAATTTTGATAAAAAATCAAAACAAAATCATACAGGTGTCATTAAAAAAAGGGCAAATATAAACAAATTCATTTGTTTCACAAATTCATTTTGTTTATATTTGCCCTTTTTTTAATGACACCTGTATGATTTTGTTTTGATTTTTTATCAAAATTAACGAAAATTTTCTATTTCTTCTGTGATTATTTCAAAAACTATTCAGTTTTCGAAAAAATGTCAAAGAATAAAAACTTTTTAAAATAGAGTATTTTATCATAATATAACAAAAAAATTGAAAATTTCAAAATTTTTCGAAAAAACTTTTTAAGTAAAGTACTACTTCCAAGTGACGTATTTACTCCAAAAGTTGATAGAAATCTATAATTTTAGTGTAAGGGGCATATACCAAATTTCATCGAGCTAGCTGCTTTGGTTTTTAAGCAATCGTGTTTACACACACACACACACACACAGACATAATGCCAAAAATGGTATTTTTGGACTCAGGGAGGTCTAAAACGTGGAGAAACATCAAAATCTCGAAGTCGAATTTTTTTACGATTACATAACTTTCTCTATACGAGAAAGTAAAAAAAAGACACGATGTGTGATCAACTTAAAAATAATCAAAATATCAATAATGTGCATAAAAAAGAATAAAAAAACTGCAAAAAAGACATAATTATAAGTAATTATTTTAATTAATAAAATGCAGCACAAAAATAATTGTAAAAAAAATACACCAACTGCTGTTTATTTATTACACTTTTAAAAGTTTTTTCGGCATCTTGGGTCATATAGACTTTAACGGTACTAATCATTGAAATACAATATATGGGGATCCAGGCACATTTAATTATACCATCGAAATAAATATTCATTGGACTGCCTGGGAACCGAACCCGCGTGCTATAATATTGATATTTGTCAACACCTCTGACCTCTCGGCCATGAGGAGAAGGAATTTATTAGGATTTGCTTCCGAAAAATCGTAAAAAATAAACAATATATAAATAGCCGGCCACCGAGTTGACAGAGAATATGAATATTGCAAACGCACCTATTATATTTATGTTCAAAAACCTTTTAGAAAAGATAATTTCTTTTTTCCCTATAGAAAAAATATTATTCTTTCCTTTTGAACATGTGTAAAGAGAAGATCTACTATATTTTCCGCCCGTTTGATCTCTTTAAAAATATTTATCTTTTCCTGTCGGATCATTTTGGACCAATTGAGGGAAAACGTAAGGGAGGGAGAGTTACCGTCTCCATTTAACATGGCGGCATGTACCATTTGTAAGGCCCTAAAAAAAGCCACCCATAGAGCCAATAAGTAAGACGATGCTCTGTGAAAAATGATCTTGGATGAGATCAAGTTGAAACTTGGCAAAGACACCTTGGAGGCCGACCGACGGGTTAATAAGAGAATAGAGAAGAAACCAAGAGTGACATCCCAAACCTTTTACAGCCTTTTGCTTTTGTACTCAATCAGATCAGAGAATTATAGGCAACTTGACCAGCTCTTTTCCTAATAAAATTATTTTTATTTTTTTTTTTACAATAAAAAAAAACCATTAAAAGAAGAAAACGATCACCAATAATTTCTAAATGGGTCAAGTCCTTTGTGACCTCCTCTGGATTTAATAAAGCTCTGATATATCGATGTTCAATCCTCCATTTCTACGACACATTTTCGTCAATATAATCATAATAGTCTCTAGATTTCTGGATTAAAGGTGATTTTTTTTTTTTTTTTTGTTAACTTCAACACAAAATAAAGATGTAAAGGAGAGAGAAAGGGAGGAATGCATGTGCAGGTATTTTCATTGTAATAAAAATAGTGATGTTATTAGGTATTAAAGCTCTCAAAATAAAAGATATAGAAGACAGAAAAAATGTGAATCGGAATCTTGTTCACGAACAAGGAAAGAGAAAAGATATATCCATTTAAAAAATACATGTAGGCCTATATTAATTAATTTTTGAAATTTATATCCGAAAAATTTTAGATACAGTAAGAAATTAAAACGGGAGGTCTTACTCTCCCTATGGCCACTAGAAATTACACAGATGTGAGATTTAATTAGATATATGAATGTTTATTATATTATTGTAACGATGCCTGTTGACGCTCAACAGGCTGATTTCTCGGGGCCACCCACCCGAGGTTTCGCCGCGCTTAATTGCTTAACTGTAACGATCTTGGTGGTTGTTGCTCTAATGCGTGTGAGGAATATACAGTATTAACAAAACATCTACAATCTATGTGAATGGCTGAAGTTTTTATAAAAAATTATTCCCTTTGAATCATTTTTTCAAAGTAACGATTTGAAGTTTTGTAACATAATTTCATCTTTTTAAATACGTTTTGTAAAAATCTATCCATATCTATATTCATATATATAGCGAATTAAACATTTACATTATTCAATAATGAATAAATTAATCAAAATATACAAATAATTCATACAAAGTTTGTCATTTTGATTTATTACTCAAGTTCTAAAATAATACAACAAAATAAATAATTAAATTTAATACCAAGAAAAATTTTGAAACTTCAAACTTTATTTGTGGGAATAAATTCATTTAGAGGTATTTTAATCAAAAAGAGAAAAAAACAGCTCTAAAAAATCTGTTGTGACTAGCCGCACAGCACGTAACTTTCTCTTATCTTCGGTAATCGAAAGTTGTGTTCTGTGCTGTCACACCAGATTTTTTGTATCGACATATAAATTAGTTTCCGCCGATATACTGATTACTTCAAGATGTAAAATTTTTTTTTTTTTTCTCATTCACACTCACACTCACACACACATTCACACAGTCTTTTCGGCAACTCAGGCCATTTAAGACTTTGACGATAACCGTTGTAATTGAGATATCAATTTGGGGTTCAGGCATTTCTATTTAAGTCATCTGGTATCCAAATGGCTTAAATAAAATCGTCGGACTGCCTGGGTCCGAACCCGCGACGTTTGGTATAGGAGGTAGGCACTCTACCTACTACGCCACACCCGGGGGCGATGTAAAATTTATAAACATGGACAAATATTTATATTTTGTTACCATGGCAACATTTCTCCTATCTCTCCTGTGAAGTACAAGAGTGGTCTTCAAACAATTTAGAGAACAAATATACATTTTAAAGAGCATCTAAAAAATAATTGATTTTTGAATTTTAATCAAAATCGTTAGAGCGAATTTTGAGAAAATCGAAAAAAAAAAACTAAAAAAGTGCAACAGTAAAGTACTAGTACTCTTTGGCAGATTTTGTTTTTTGTTTTCACGCTCTAGGAGGGTGCCTAATTTAAATATAAAATTTCAACCTTGTAGCACAATTCCTTCATGTGTAAAATTGAACATCCACACACAGGCAGACAGACTTTGTCACGAAAAACACTTTTTACTTTCTCTTACCTATGTATATATGTAATATATATATAGAGAGAAAGTATTGGATTCATGTCAAAAATTCGATGTCGAGATTTTGATGGATCTTCACGTTTTGAGGTCCCCTGAATCCAAAAAAGTGATTTTCGCGACATGGTCTGTCTGTGTGTGTGTGTGTGGGTGGGTGTGTGTGTGTGTGGGTGGGTGTGTGTGTGTTCAATTTTAAGCATGAAGGAATTGAGCTAGGAGGTTGAAATTTTATATTTAAGTTAAACACCCCCCGGGACCGGAAAAATAAGCTTTTAATCAAAATCGGCCAAAGAGTACTAGTACTTTACTGATGTACTTTTTCAGTTTTTTTCGATTTTCTCAAAATTCGCTCTAACGATTTTGATTAAAATTCAAAAATCAATTATTTTTTAGATGCTCTTTCAAATGTATATTCTCGTTTTGCCCTCAAAATTGTTTGAAGACCACTTTACTCTTGCACTCCATAGAAAAGATAGGAGAAATGGTTGCCATGGTAACAAAATATAAATATTTTCCCATACCTATAAATTTTACATCTGAATTCAAATATTCCCTACTGCCGGGAACTAAATACATGTCGACACAAAAAATCTGGTGTGACAAGCACAGTACACAACTTTCGATTACCGAAGGTAAGAGAAAGTTGTGTGCTGTGCGCCAGTCACACCAGATTTTTTGGATTCAGGGGACCTCAAAACGTATATATCCATCAAAATCTCGACATCGAATTTTTGGCATCAATCAAATACTTTCTATATATATGGTATAAGATATAGATAAGAGAAAATAAAAACACTAATTGATTCCACCTCAGAGATGAAATTAATTATTAATGTTTATTCAAGTAGATCAAGTTGAGCTATTGACATTATTTATAAAATTCCACCTTCAATAAAAGCCTTACTTATAGTAAATAAATATCGTTTTACTTCTCTTTATTATTATTATTTGAAATTCCTATCGGATCCCCGCTTATTTACCCGTGGTGCTTTTGTGCGCGGAGACACACACCCCAAACCAAATCGGCCTCTGGCCGTAGCTCATCTACCGGCACTCCGTGAAGTTACATTATTTCCTATCTCTAACCTCCTGCGTTTGTTTCTAGCTAGTGAACTAATCCTTATTTCTGGTTCCAACCGGCTCCTTTTATCCAACCTCTACTTCTCTTTAAGAAAATCAATTCTCTATCAAAGTAAATATTTACTGAATATATTGAAGTGTTTGATTCTCCATACACATGGAGTTAATTGTTGTCTCTGTATTTACCCTTCTCTTGTATCCTCCTTTATGATTCCTCATATAATAGGGACGGAGGGAACACGACTTATGCCACACCTTGTATGGATATGTAGTCAAGCATTTCCCCTAAAATGCAGCAGCAAAGGAATGTTTGATGTGTGGATGTTGACACAAACTCAACATGAGCAATTGTGAAGGAGAATATTCCCGCTCTCTCTAATCTCGGATACATTCATTCGCCTGGATGAATATACGAGTGAGTATTCACTCACACAAATTAGGAGGAGAGAATAGATGCTCTTTATTTTTTAACATCTCACCTCCTCTTCTAAAAGAGAGAACAAAATTACTGAGACGGAAAATTTTTTGGCTCCCACTTTAATTCTTTCGCCTTCTGTTTTAAATATATCCGAGATTAATTGATTCAAGTCTTTATTTAAAGATAAAATTAAAATAAAGATAGATCTTTTGTTCTACTGTACGATCAAAGCCTGTGATTCTCAAATTTTTTAAACGACACTTCAGACGACCCGGCAATTTATAGAAAAAGATACCAGTGAAAACTAGGAGTTAATTTATCTAGAAGGCCTGTAAGTGCATTCAAATACTCACAAATTTGCTTTTAATCAAAATTTTCCGCGACTTTCAAAAATATTTTAGCGACCCCCACTTTAAGAATCGCTTATCTAAGCGATAACAATATTTATGTTTATTTTTAACTAATTATTTTATATATGCCTTCGGGCTTGGTGTAGTACCTTTTATACCGAACGTCGCAGGTTCGGACCCCATGCAGTCCGATGAAAGCCATTTGGATACCAAATGGCTTAAATAAAATGCCTGGACCCCCAATAGGTATTATCATATATAACGGTTATCGTAAAGTCTTATATGGCCTAAGTTGCCGCAAAGACTGTGTGAATGAGAAAAAAGTGTGAATGTTAAAAAAAACAACTAATTATATATTTATTTCCACCCAGATCCTACTTCTAACCTAATTCTTGTGTGACTATCGAAGTTCTATTTGAAGAGGAATTCTCTCAAACTAATTCTTACGTGAAAATCAAAATGGGAAAAGAAGTCTTTCTTTCAGGGGACACACTTCAGCTCAGCTTCTGAAATGTATTTAAATATTATATGTTTTCCCACACCCCCGAGGCCTAGAGAATTGAGAAATTAAATTAACTAACAATTATAAGTCAAGTGGTTTTCTTCTTGGTAAACTCACAAATTGGAAAATGAGTTTGAATAAAATTAAATTTTAAAAAATTATCTTTTTTAACATTTTTTTGAACATCTAACTGACAAATTTGCGCAGACTTGTCAGACAAATGTTCAAAAAAGTAAAAATTACTCTAAAACGATAATTTTTTTCTTTTATTCTCTCATTTATCTTGTGAGTTGACTACTCAATTTAGTTAATTTAATAAGATACTAGTCTACATTAAACACTTTTAAATATTTAACAAGACTATGTTTTTTGTTAGTGAGGCCAAGCGCCCCATGATCCCCGTGAATCGAACCCAGGATCTCCAGCCTTTCCAGGGGCATCGGTGTGCTGTCCATTGCACCAGACCCTCGGCCTACACCAACAAAACTCAATTCCCTTTATAAGCAAGTTAACCAAGTATTTTACTAACAAAGTGAGAAACATTAAATAAAAAATTTCTCCGCCGCTATGGGGGCCATGGGGCGTTTGGCCTTTGCCAAAAAAAAACACTCACAGTCTTGTTAAATATATCTATGACTCAATTAAAGTTCGAATCGAGGTATTTTGAATACTAATATGTCGAAAAATATTTAACTTTTAAATATTGTTAATCTAAAAGCCAAGGGGTGCAGGTTCGATCCCAGGCATTGAAAATTTATTTAAATCAATTGGATAGCAGTTGGTATAAATAAATATGCCTGGATCATTTGTATCATAAAATAAAATATTTAAATGGCCTCAGATGGTGAAAAGATTATATTGCCTACCAATTAATTTAAATATCGACGTCTAAATTCAGAGATCCCGAAAAAAGAAACAAAGTATCTTTCAAGGGAATGCCCTTCATTTATTTTATTTAATAAATTAAATGTTAAAAAAGTAAATTAACACTCTCTGGGAGGTTAATTATTCTTTTGTTATTTATTTGTGTTTTTTTTTCTTGAAAGAGATAATTAAAATTCCATGTCGCTGTTGGCCACTTAAATATCTCTCTTTTGAGGGACGATTTATCCAACGTCATAATGGCCGAAAATGTGCATGAATAGCCAGTAGCTAGAGGAGTGAATTGGCCCCTGTGTTTGAAGATGCGTGTCGCGTTTACGAGGTTGACGTAGTGCATGCCAAACACTTTGCAACGGAAACGGACGGACGGCTACGCAACTGGAGAAGAGGTGAGATGGAGAGAAGAGATTCCATGCATCTTGCACCCTCTGCCCCCCCCCTCCCACACACACACACACACACTCATCTATTCATATAAAACACCCTTTACAGGAAGTGGAAATAATGCACTCATCCCTTTTGATATCTCTGAAAATGAAGCCCACAATTAACAAACAAATAATTAGTGATACAAATGAAAGTATTCTACCTCTCTACCGGATACCATCAAGATAAAAAAGATATTGGACAATATGGCGGCTACCCTGGCATTTGAGCCTTATGGCAGGTAGCCGCCATATTGTCCAATATCTTTTATCTTGGATGGTACATACAGTGTATGTTAATTAATATTATTATTATTATTAATTTATTGGATTAAGTGTGGTCAAAAACGGATGTTGATATTTGAAGAAAATACATGTTTTGATGCTCCAAAAGATATGTGTGGGTGTGTGTGAACAAATATATCTCAGACTGAAAAGAGCTAAGAGGTTGAAATTGTATATTTAAGTTAGGTACCCTCCGTGACGTGACACGAGCTTTTGAACAAATTTGGCCACAAAAGTACTTCAGGTACTTTACTGTAAAATTCATTGTTTAATCATTTTTTAGATGCTCTTTAAAAATATATATATTCTCATTTTGTTTCCTCGGAAATAGTTTGAAGTATTCTTTACTCTTGTACTTCATAGGTAAGATAAGAGATTAGGGCAACAAAATATATTTTCCCATGTTTATAAATTCTACTTCTTGAATTCAAATATACAGTTCTGCCAGAACTAGATATATATCGACAAAAAATCTGGTGTGACAGAATACAACTTTCAAATGCCCAAAGTCCGAGTCAAAGTTGTCCGCTGTGTGACCTGTCACACCAGATTTTTTAAAATATTACTAAGTTTTCGAGCAACCATAAAATATCTGGCTTAGAAGCATTTTTACTTTTTTTTTCTATAGTATATATAGAGAAAGAAAGTATTAGATCATGTCAAAAATCCGATGTCGAGATTTTGATGGATATACACGTTTTGAGGTCCCCTGAGTCCAAAAAAAAAGTGAGTCCCGCAAATTGATCTGTCTGTGTAAAAGGATTTTTTGCAAGGAAGGAATAGAGTCACCGGAATGAAATTTTATATTTAAGTAAGGTACCCTCCCGGACACTCAAATAAGAATAAAAATCAGCCAAAAAGTACTAGTACTTTACTAATGTACTTTTTCAATTTTTTTTCGGTTTTCTGGGAATCGTCTGTAATAAGAAATTGATTAAAATTCATAAATCAATTATTTTTAAGACTCTTTAAAAGTACATGAGTAAAATTTTTCGTGAAATTATTTTCGAGGTATACTTTACTGATGTATTTCAGATTTTTCTCAAATTTTTCCGGTCTTTTCCTTCCATAGAGCCAATAAAAGTAATTTCATATAGGGATTATTTGTATGTTAATTTCGATCAAAAAAGGGGGTCCCCTTGGAACTTTTTACATTTTTAAAAAAATTTTCCAATTCTGGTGAAATTTGTATTTATTTAGGATTCTCTATTGTGTATAAAATGTCCAAATATGAGATTGTGCAAATTTTGAAAATAACCATAGTTTATTTCAAGCAGTCAACATTTAAAATGCAAGTTTGAAATTTCATGTGCCATGGGAAACTAAATATTCCACACAAAAAATCTGCGTGGTGCAAGCATACTGAGCACAACTTTCTCCAAGAAGGGTAAGAGAAAGCGTGCCGTGTGACTGTCACACCAGATTTTTTAATTTCGAAATGACCAGGATAATTATTGTTGAAATATCTGCCCTTTACTTTAGGCAGTTAATGGAAGTAAAAACCAAAGTTTAAAATGCCAAGACCTTATGATGTAATAAAAAAGATGATCTTATCCCTTACCTATAAACGAACGCAAAAGATGATCCATCTCTCAATAATTTTATACAACAAAACCTCTAAAATTTTAAATAATATTAAACTTGGAGGATTAGAATCTAGCCACCTTC
>JAKCPI010007546.1:0-60400 GCA_023213315.1 Euborellia annulipes
AAATAGTCAATATTTTATTTATTTCTTTACCAATCTCAATGAAACTTTAGAAAAAAACTTATTTTTTAATTATAAATCTCTGGTAAAAATTTGGTTTTAATCAGACAATGCTAAATAAGCTTTTTCGATAATATAGAAAATTGAGTGTTGATGTCATTAAGGGCGAAAATAAGCTTAACTTTGATCGCCAATAACTCCCAAATTAGATCATATAATTAAAAGGGCTTTAGTTCTCTGGAATCAGGGGGGAATTCTAGAATTAATGACATGTATCATATGTTAGATAGAGTTTTTTGGTTTAATTATATCAAGGCATAAACAATCTGACGTTTGCCCATTGAATTATTTGAAAACTATCCATTTTATCAAGTTTTTGATTATAAATTATTAATCGGCATAAAAAGTAATGAAAAATGATATATCATATGTGGAATATTAAAATTTTTTTAATACTTCTTTTATTTCATGTTTCTTATATGGCTTATATTTCCATTAAAAATTTAAAGAAAGTGTGGCTCAACCGGTTAATTCGTCCTCATGCAATCTATATTTTTTTCCATTCTCACATAACCAAACTTCGCGAGTTCAAATCTATCTCCTGCACTTTTTTTTTAAATCATATTATCTTTTTCTTCTGTCCTCGCCAGCTTATTTTAATCATATTATCAATTTCCTTTTATTTTCAATGCTAACTTATAATTTCATTTATCTGTCATTATAAAGAGAGAAAGGATTTGTGGAATATAAATTTTGGTAACCCTATGATTAGGGAATTTTGACAAATTTTTAAATAACTTTTTTTATTTATGTTGGCATGAAGGCCACAATTTTAACCAATTGCGCTGGCTGGAGGGAGTTGGAGAACGAATCTAGAGGAGCAAATGAGCAGGATATTATCACAGATTAATGATATATCATTGATCTGTGATTAATAATAATAATGATCCGTAATGATCTGTGGCTTGCAGAGTTGGGTTTTATACATGATTTTCCAGTTTTATACAAAAATCGCGGATAAAACTGTATAAAACGTATAAAATGTGTAATATGTATAAAACTGGGATGCGTATGCGCAAACCCGACGAGAAAAGAAATTCAAAAAAAAATCATTTATGACTAGAATGATGTCCTATTTTTTATTATTTATATATAAAAACAAATTTTCAATAATGCCAGTTGGCAAATGATTGACCTTTATAATCTTAGCTAAATACCAAGGAACAGCCTACAAGGGGATACAAGGGGGGAAAATCCCCCTCCCCCCCCAAAAAAAATACTCTTTTATATTTTTTCTTTTAATTTTAATTTTTTATATTATTTTAAAAAAATATATTTAAATTTGTTTTTTTTTAATTATAAAGAAATTTTTAATTTCTTAAATAAAAAAAAAAATAAAAAAAAGGAGCCACCACCCCCCCCCAACCCCCCCCCCCCTGGCCGTAACTAGGGCGTGGCAAAACAGGCGCCCGCCACGGGCGCAACTGGGCTGGGGGCGCAAAACAAAGACCGACCTAGTTGTGAGCTGCACGAGGTTTTTATTATTTTGGGAATTAAATTTTATTTTGAATATACAATTTTAAAAATTAATACGCCAGCCCCTCCCCCCTCTGCCCCTCACATGAGGTATTTTTTTTTTTTTTTCATAAAACATTCACACTTTTTTTCCCATTCACGCTCAAACTCACACACATTCACACAGTCTTCTCGGCAACTTAGGCCATATAAGACTTTTTACGATAACCGTTATTATATAAATATATTTATTGGGATCCAGGCATTCTTATTTAAGCCATTTGGTATCCAAATGGCTTAAATAAAATCATCGGACTGCCTGGGGTCCGAACCCGCGACGTTTGGTATACGAGGTTAGCACGCTAACCTCTACGCCAAGCCCCGAGGGCCACATGAGGTATGAAAAACAGTTAAGAATAAAAAAAAAAAAAGTGCAGGAGGTGGATTTGAACTCGCGAAGTTTGGTTACATGAGAATGGAAAAAATATAGATTTATTGAGTACGAATTAACCAACTGAGCTATCGTTTATCTAATTCTCATAAAGAAAAATAAGTCATTAAAGAAACATGAAATAAAAGAAGTATTAAAAAAATTTTAATATTCTACATATGATATATCATTTTTTAGAACGTTTTATGCAGATTAATAATTTATATTCAAAATTGCAATATCATGCCTAGTTTTCAAATAATTCAATGGGCAAACGTCAGATTGTTTATGCCTTGATATAATTAAACCAAAAACTCTATCTAAAATATGATACATGTCATTAATTCTTGAATTCCCCCTGATTCCAGAGAACTAAAGCCCTTTTAATTATATGATATAATTTGGGAGTTATTGGCGATCAAAGTTAAGCTTATTTTCGCCCTTAATGACATCAACACTCAATTTTCTATATTATCGAAAAAGCTTATTTAGCATTGTCTGATTAAAACCAAATTTTTACCAGAGATTTATAATTAAAAAATAAGTTTTTTTCTAAAGTTTCATTGAGATTGGTAAAGAAATAAATAAAATATTGACTATTTTGTAAATTGAGTTTTAGAATTGGGATCTCAGATTCAAGCCTAGACCCGGTTCACAGAGCGCTCTCTTTACCCATCCGAGATCGCAAATTCTAAAACTCAATTTACAAAATAGTCAATATTTTATTTATTTCTTTACCAATCTCAATGAAACTTTAGAAAAAAACTCATTTATTAATTATAAATCTCTGGTAAAAATTTGGTTTTAATCAGACAATACTAAATAAGCTTTTTCGATAATATAGAATTGAGTGTGTTCATGTCATTAAGGTCGAAAATAAGCTTAACTTTGATCGCCAATAACTCCCAAATTAGATCATATAATTAAAAGGGCTTTAGTTATTTGGAATCAGGGGGAATTCAAGAATTAATGACATGTATCATATGTTAGATAGAGTTTTTGGTTTAATTACATCAAGGCATAAACAATCTGACGTTTGCCCATTGAATTATTTGAAAACTAGGCATGATATTGCAATTTTGAATATAAATTATTAATCTGCATAAAAAATTCTAAAAAATGATATATCATATGTAGAATATTAAAATTTTTTTAATACTTCTTTTGTTTCATGTTTCTCATATGGCTTATATTTCCATGTGTGAATTAGATGAACGGTAGCTTAGTTGGTTAAGCCAACCATTTTTTTTTTTCATTCTCTCGTAACCAAACTTCGCGAGTTCAAATCCACCTCACGCACTTTTTTTTTAAAAATCATATTATTATTATTTAGATTCTGTTTAAAATGTATATTCTCATTTTGTCATTGAAATCTTCTGAAGACCACTTTACTCTTGTACTCCATAGAAAAGATAGGAGAAATGGTTGCCATGGTAACAAAGTATAAATATTTTCCCATACTTATAAATTTTACATCTTGAAAATCGAATGTACCGTACTGTCGGAAACTAAATACATGTCGACACAAAAAATCTGGTGTGACAAGCACAGTACACAACTTTCGATTACCGAAGGTAAGAGAAAGTTGTGTGCTGTGCGCCAGTCACACCAGATTTTTTATTATATTATCTAATTTTAGTTATTGATGATCAAACTTAACCGTAACTCGGGCCTATCAGCTTGACCACCCAATTCAATATTATATTTATTTATTGGGCATTGCATTTAGCTGCGAGGCTTTCTTGTCCTTACAATAAGTGTTTAACCATTTCATGTTAAAACAACCACAATAAATTTAAAATAAAGTTTGTCCTTTTCATGAATTGAAATAATTTGTTTTTTATATATATTTGCTTTTCTATGGGTCAACGCACACCGAGGAGACAAAACACAATTGGACATGATTCGACATCATTGAACAAGATGTTTTGCTTAATCGAATGTGGGTTGGCATTGAGCTTTTTGCTCAATCGGTGTGCGTTGGCATTGGACAAAATGTTCTGCCAATGAGCAAAAAATGCCAACGGGCACCGATTAGGCAAAGATGCTCAATGACAAAACATTTTGTTCATTGGCAAAATGTTTTGTCATTGAGCGTCTTTGCCTAATTAGTGTACGTTGGCATTTTTTGCTCAATGGCCGTACATTTTGTCCAATGCCAACGCACACGAATTAAGCAAAACGCTCAGTGACAATTTTTTCAATAAAGTAATGCTATGTGATTTTTTAAGACAATAGATTTTGACAATTGTTACAGGTGATTGTTTTTTTGTTAAATACGTAACATTATGAGGCATTTATATAAATAAAAAAGGAATTAATTAAAAATTCTTTTTTGTATTTTATTTTAAAATTTTTAATAATTAGTTATTACATATTAAAAGAAAAATCCCAAAATTTTTCCTCCCAGATGTTTTCTTCTAGCTTCCTCGTGGTCCATAATTCCTCCACTAGTTGTCAAAACCACGTATCTATTTAAAAGAAGAATAGGAATCAATAGAAAAATATAAATAAAACAAGAAATAATTTAAAAATAATTAATTACCCGAATTGACGGGATGGAAGCAGATTATTGGTCCATTTTTCTATATCATTAATTGGAACATCAAATCTTGGTGAAATGACTCCACACTTGTTCAGCCTGCCTGTTAGATTAACGACAATCTTGCCTGATCTGTGATCATCGACAATTTCAAATTCTCCAATATAACCTAGAAAAATAGAAGAATATTTATAATTAATCTTAAAAATTAATTCAGGAAATGTAAGAGTGGGTATTCATATATATATATATGCGAAGATAAGTTTTCTCGGGTTAAGTTGCGACTTAACCCGAGAAAACTTATCTTCGCATACATCAGCCTCGCGGAAACCTTCCAGAACATATATATACATCTAAACAGCAAGTTTACTTCTTATTGCAGTTTGAAAGGTTGAAAAAGAAAATGGAGTTATATTGCAAATAATAAAAAGCGAGATTATATTGACAAAAAAATTTTGATTTTTGGGATTGTATGGATATAAAAATAAGTAAAAAGTAAAAACCAAAAAAGCCCTCACCCTGTATCAAAAAACAGTAACTAGTTATTATATTTGACCTTTGAAATTTTTTAAATTAAAACAAATTTAAAATTTATTTAAATGAGGAGAGAAATTATATTACCAAGTTTTTATCAGAAATTGATCCACTAACATGAATATTTATTTTCTTGTATACAAAGTACACCTAGAGAAAGTAATTGTCAAAAAATTTAAACCTAGATTTTGATGATTTTCGACATGAGCCCCTCATGCGTTTAGCCATGTGATTATTTCATTGTTTTTCTAAATGATGGAAATCTTTATAGACATTCTCTTCAACGTTTGTAACACATATTTCCATTTAAAACATTTCATATTAAATAATCTGGTGTGACTGGTCGCACAGCACACAACTTTCTCTTACCCTTGGTAATCGAAAGTTGTGTTCTGTGCTTGTCACACTAGATTTTTTGTGTCGACATATATGTAGTTTCCGACAGAATTTGTACATTTGTTATGCATGAAGGAACCATGCGCAATTGTGATCGAAATTGAGAAAATACAGCCATCTTGTAGGGAAAAAGAAGATCTACTTTTTTAATTAAATCGCAACATTATTACTCTGTGCACTTTTTTTTTATAAAACAAGAAAAGTCATTGCAATTGGGTTTGTTTACAATTGTGCAAATGAAATGGCCTTTATCTCAGATTTAGATTAATAGCGCTTGGTTTCTTCATGCATAACATCTTCAAGAATTCAAGATGTAAAATTTATAAACATAGCAAAATATTTATATTTTTTACCATTTCTCTTATCTTTTTCATATGAAGTACAAGAGTAAAGTGGTCTCCAAACAATTTTGAGAGCAAAATGAGAATATATATTTTGAAGAGCAGCTAAAAAATAATTGATTTTTGAATTTTAATCAAAATCGTTGGCAGGAATTTTGAGAAAATCGACAAAAGTATATCAGTAAAGTACTAGTACTCATGGGCCGATTTTGTTCAAAAGCTTCGTATAACGTCCCAGGGGGGTATCTAACTTAAATATAAAATTTCAACCTCCTAGCTCTTTTCGTTCTTGAGATATTTTGTTCAAAGACAGACCATGTTGCGAAAAGCAGTTTTTTAGATCCAGGGGACCTCAAAACGTGTATTTCTATCAAAATCTCAACATCGAATTTTTGACATGAAACAAATATTTTCTCTCTCTATATATATAGAGGTAGAAAAACTGATAAAACTACATTAGTAAAGACGAAATGAAACAAGACTTCTACATTAGTAAAGTTGTAGTACTTTTTGGCCGATTTTGATTAAAAGCTTATTTTCACGCCTCAGGGGGGTACCTAACCTAAATATAAAATTTCAAAATTCCTAGCTCAATTCCTTCATGCTTTAAATTGAACACAGACAGGCAGACCATGTGGCTAAAACCACTTTTTCGGACTCAGGTCAGGGAGCCTCAAAACGTGTATATTCATAAAAATGTCGACATCGAATTTTTGATATGAATGCAATACTTTCTCTCTATATATTTAATATAAATAGGTAGCCCACGGGGCGTGGTGTAGAGGTTAGCGTGCTAACCTCATATACCAAACGTCGCGGGTTCGGTTCGGTGATTTTATTTAAGCCATCTGGATACCAGATGGCTTAAATAAAAAATGCCTGGACCCCCTAATATATATAAATTCATAAATAACGGTTATCGTAAATATCTTATATGGCCTGAGCTGCCGAAAAGACAGTGTGAATGTGTGTGTGAGTGTGAGTGTGAATGAGAAAAAAGTGTGAATGTTTTTTAAAAAAAAAGAAAAAAAAATATAAATAGGTAAGAGAAAGTGTAAAAAAAAACATGAAATAATCATATTTTTCACGAATCTGTTTATTAAAGCTTTTGTGGTTTGTATTATTATTATTATGGAAGTTTTTAATTATAGACCACATTTTAATAAATAATTATTGATAATACAAAAATGTGGTCTATAATTAAAAACTCCCTTAATAATAATGAAATAATCACATGAGAAAACGCATTAGGTTGCTATAAAAAAATTTAATTTTGGGCTAGTGTGGTGTGTGCAAGTGAGATCACTTAAAAGTAAAAACAGAGTTTTTTAGAAATGTTGAATTTGTACTTTTTTGTTATTATATTATGATAAATTTACCTAATTTCAAAAGTGTTAATTTATTATATATAAATAAATAAACGTAATGTGTGAAAGAAAAACGCTAAATTATCAGCAATTTTTTATTAATTAACCAGGTAATATTTCCAAATATTTCGGAGATCTATCGGCACTACTTCTTCAGGGGATTTCATTTCTTTCACTACGTTTGCCCCTCACAATTAAAACGCTTGGAAGCGACCATGTTCGTTCGGAAATTATTAATTATTTAGCGTTTTTCTTTCACAAATAAACCAACATCAGCAACTCCACTTGAGGAGAACAGGTTAAAAATATATATACAAGAGAGTATTGAAGTAAATTTCCCATGGAAATATATTAGTAAAATTTGTTTAAACTTACCATGCTTCATCATTACTGTTAGGAATTTAACAATAACTTTGGAGCACGGCCTGAGGAGAACTTGTCGTTTTCCACGTTTCTCGGCATTATTAATTGATTTGAGAGCATCACTTAATACATTCATACGCACCATTGTGGCTGAAAAAACAAAAAAAAAAAAATTATCATCAGTAAAGTTAACCTAAAATTTGGGAATAAATATATAAAAATATTTTCTTTTAATATTTCACAAAAATATCGAAATTTTGAATTAAAGTATTTATAAATGATGTTTAATAAGTGAAATATGAATGAAACTTAGTATTAAATAAATATTATATGTAAACAATATTCTCACATGCGAGAAAGTGTCAGACCGCTATATAAACTAATAAATTAAAAATGGACGTTTTTGAAAAAATATAAACGAAATTAAAAAATATATAAATACCTTAATATAATAGTTAAAAAACTTTTATTTAATAAATAATAAGGTTTTAGATTACCTTGGATTCTAAATTAAATTTGTTGCCTATGTAAAATATCCATGAACGAGGGACAAAAAGAAAGAGGCGTCATGTAGGAGATAGTAAACTATCATATACCATATATATCCAACATTTTATAATTTTGAAAAAAATAAAATTAATCGAACTTTTAATTTTGTAATACATTTTTAAAAAATTAATTATATTTTAAATCAAAATATATGTTGATTTTTTTTTAATAAATAAAATAAAATAAGAAATTTTTAATGACACTCATCTACCGGCGAAAAGTTAAACTAAAGTTAAAAAATTTAGTATAAATATACTATCTCTTTTTTAATATCTTAGATTAAGTGAAAATCAAATTTTAATCGGACAATTCATTTATTATATCTTGTGACCTCTTTTTGACATTTACCAAGTATACATAAAAAATCTTTTGATCTTTAATATTATTTTTTTTACCTGTTAAATAATTTTTTTTATAAATTTATTCATTAAAAAAATCATTTTTTATATTCTCTTTCAACTATTTTATTAAAATATAGGATGTCTCTTCAGGTAATTTTTCTTTATTGAATACATTATTTTAATTTTATTTTAGGATAGAAAAGTATTAATATATTGGAATAGCTTTTATTAAATAAATGCATTTTATATAGGGGCATAAATTTAAAGTAGCAATGACGTGTGAAGGATGCTCGGGCGCAATTGACCGAATTCTTGGCAGGCTAAAAGGTAAACAAGAGATAATTTTTATCATATTTAAAATATTTCTTGGATCAAATTTAAATTTATTTTTTATTTAATTAAAATTTTTTAGGATAGGGAATTTTTTTTTTTTGTATTATAGATGAAGGGCTGTCTTTGTTCAGTTTAGGAAATCGTAGCTTTCTGTTATTCATCCTCATCGCTCCTAACTTTTTGAATATCGGGCCTGAGTGTTTAAATTTGATCCAACTTATAATTATTTATTCAATCTTAAGAATTAATTTTTTTTTTCTATAAAAACAGAAAAAGGAACTGTTAACGAGTATAACATTTCTTTGGCTGACGGCACAGTGATTATAAAATCCTCTTCATTATCAATTGATCAAATGTTAGAGACTTTAAATAAATCCGGAAAGGCATCGTCGTACATTGGACCTGTAGCTTGACTTTGGCTTTAAAAACGACCTTTGAAACTATTTTCTAATATTTACAATTATATATCAAGGGGAGTATAAAATAAAGTAAAATATCATTTTAAAAGTGGCGGTTTATTTTTAAAATATAAAATATTTATTAACAATCCAATAAAATAAATTAATAATTAATACTTCAAAAGCGCATTTTCAACCTGAAACAAAAGAAAAACATTTAAAATGAATTTATTTCAATTAATTAAAAAAATTTTGTAAAAATCCTAAATTTTTTTTTTTTTTTTGTCAAATTCATCTTTTTGTGGTGAGGAGGAGGGGAAAGACCGAGAATTAGAGGCACTCAGCCAATGTATATATTGGGTGGGGGTCAATTTTGCCAAGTACCCTCCAAGTTATCTCTGAACTTAGAGCTTAAAAATATAATTAATATTAAAATTAATTTCAAATTTGATTAAATTTTTTGTATTTTGTATTAAAAAAAAAAAAAAAACAGTAATACACATTACGAATCATTTTTTAAGTATGATTATTCTAATTAATGTGAAATATTTGAGAGATAATTTCCAAATGAATTATATTAGTCAAGAGTGATTCATTTTTTTATGATAAAATAAAAGTGATTTTTATAGTAATATGTTACAATTCTTTTTAATAAATTTTTTTACCAATTAAGATTTTTTAATTAAATATTTATCCTCACATGCCATTTATTTCAAATTACTTTCTTTTTATGAAAATTTTATTTTTATTTTCTGGTCTATTTATGTTCAGGGGATTTCCAGCCAATATGAGGCCTTCAGCGCCAGAACGGCCTAACCCACATTTCACTTTTTTTGTTTTATGCCTACTAAGGCATAGTATAAAATCATGAATCCCAGAGTAGTACATGTGCTGAAATCTAGCGATAAAAATCTGGTGCGACTATAGCTCCAGTAGTGTATCCAGGTAGGGGCGAAGGGGGGCGCGAGCCCCCCCCCCGCCCCAGACGCATATAGCTTTTGGCGCCCCTCGCGCCTCCGGATTTTCGGCTTTTTCTCAAAATCACCGGATATATATTTTTGAAATTTCATAATAAAATCATTTTATATCACAAATCCGGAGAAAAATTACAAAAAAAGACCGAACGAGATTCGAACTACTAAAAAAAAAAAAAGGTCGAACGAAAAACGGCGCCCCAGTTGAGCTTCGCCCCCTCCGCCCTCAAAGGCTAGTTACGCCGCTGTGTAGCTCCCAGGTGGGGACTTAATTGTGGCGCTCACTGTACAGTATGGGTCAATATTAAGTCCCACCCATGGGTTTTCTACTTGTGATTATTTAATTGCTTATATAAAAGAAAATGAAAATCTTTATTGGAAATTTTCTAGGATTGAACCATGAACATTTCCTTTAAAAAATATATAATATTTTTTTTAAAAACAATGAAATAATCACAAGTAGAAAACGCATGGATGGGACTTGATATTGTCCCTCACTGTACGTCCCGATACCAATTTCTTCTACTAATTATTAAAATACAATAATAGAATCATATCATGAATATAGTATTATAAATTTACCTGAAATATCAAAATACTGTTTAGATTGAGAGAACCATTTGCTGAGCCCGCTGGACATTGACTTTGATACAGAATTCCATAAATTTTTACATGTTGAAAATAAAACAGCATCAGCAATCGAAGGAGTATTTAATGAGAAGAAAAATGGTCCTTTACCCAAATATGTGTTCAGCTTTCTGCAAAGAATATCACATTTTTGTAAAAAAACAATAAGAGTTGTGTTTTGGGCAACCATTATAAAATGCATAAATTAAAGTATAAATAGCTTTTTTTAATTTATTTCTTGGTTGTTGGTAAGCTAACGTTTTTTTTTTTAAATTAGATTAAATTATTATTAAGTTACTTACTTAAAAATTGCTTGACGATCCTTAACAAGTTTTGAGTTAATTAATAAAAGGCAGAGGTCTAATACTTCATCAATTTGACAAGAAAGGATTTCATTGGAACTTTCGAAATTATATTCTGGAGGTCCCAGTCGGCTTAAAAATCGTATAATATTTGCTTCGCCAATGATAGGAACGGATTTGACAGGCGAGATAATCAGTTCCATATTTGTTCCCACTGAAAAATTTATTATTTCTATAATTGCTGAGATTAAAAAAAAATTCTATGACTTTAGAGTGCCTTTTATCTCTGACACTCTAATCGTAATTATATTACTTATTTTATTGTTAATTATCTAAATAATATATTTTACCATCTTTCCATATAAATTTGATGTCAAGCGGACTTTTATATCCGTTAACATTGGTAGGAAGAAAATTTCTTAGGTATTCCGGAAGACTGACAGAAGAGTGAGTGAAACAAGTAATCGATGGATTAATTGTAGATCCCCATAGCCGTAATAAGCCAACGAGAGAATAGGGTGGAAATGTTGGATCTGCTTTAATTACAATATCTTGACCAATATACTGAAAAATTAAGTCATATTTAAAAAATTAAACAAGTTGAAGAACTAATTTAATATTTAGAGATAAATATTTAAAAGATAGCAGTCAGATACTGAAAAAATCACTTTTTGTAAAATGTGGAGTGGCGAAGCACAAACACAGGAAAGAAAAAATGAAAGTGAAAGTGTTTCATTTTAATAACCGCATTTACAAGTGGAAATTAAATAATTAATTCAAGTCACTTTTGCCCATACATTCCTGTACAAAAAGTGATTGTTACAGTGTCCTGTACCAGTCTTCACAGTTTGAACCATGGATAAGCAGTCATCCTGTATATCAGGTTGCTTCTTTTATTTATTCATTACACCTTTTAGGCAACTAAAATATTTTTAATTTTTTGTTTTCTGAGGGGGAGAATCAAAGAGTTTCTTCACTCATTTAACCTTGTGCTTCCTGGCTGCATAAACCAGGAAGAATAAGAGTTAATGAGTGAAAAATCTTGGAAAGTTTATACTCCTAGAAATTATATGCTCCTGTTCAAGTTTATTGAATAATCCTCAATTAGTAGGAAATATACGCATACGAATTTTTTCATAAATAAGATGTCAATCCCCTCCGAGGCGGAGACAGCTAAAGTTGTTGCAAATGTCAATAATGATTGCTTGAAAGTCACGAATCCCAGGCAGTCCGATGAATTAATTTAAAACGTTTAGGTATAAAAAAATATGCCTGGACCCAAGGAAAGAATAAAAAACAAATTTTTCTGACGACGTTTCGGGCGCCAATCATGCTCTTCCTTGGGACTGTCAATTCTTACGGATTGGTGTAATTTTAGTGTCATTTGACATCAATGATGATTGGGGCTCGAAACGTCGACAGAAAAATTTGTTTTTTATTCTTTCCTTGGCTGACTCCACTCCATTATTTAGATGAATATTGATTTTATTGGTGACAAAATGAATTTAATCAACTTAAACAAAATAAACTTGGGTTAAAATGTTTTATTATCTGAACGTAAAAAGCCAATTTTTAATGAAAAGAGTTTCTACAAACCTGGTTAGTTTTAAAGCTTTAAGAATTCTTATTTGTTTTATTTATTCACAAATTTAATTCAATTAAATGCTAGGGTATTTCAAAATTAACTACACATTGATAATCTTTCATTGTTAATTTACTTATTTCATACTTTTATAAAAAGCCTCACTAGGGTATGGAAATTGTGTAATTATGTTATTAAATCTTCTAAATATATTTATTTACTGCCTTTCTAAAACTTAAGTTGGCACGAAAATTCAAAAATAAAGGAGTTTTTAATCTTTTTTTTTATACAATTTCACTTTGCATATTTAATTTTGTTATTAAAAAATAAAATCAAATTCTCACTTTATATAAAGGTATCGAATCCAAATTGCCATTTAAAATTTTTTTCTGTGTATTAGGTGAGATACATAAATTTTTTCTCATTTGTCCTATTTGTTGTTTTAGTTCATGTAATTGTTTTAATATAACGTTTTGTTGATTTTCTACCGTTGTTATTTCAACCGAAGGTATCTAAAACAAAAAAAAAATTTTTTTATTTAATATTATTAATAAAATTCTTGAGTGATTTCATAAAATTAGGCAGACATATTTGATTGTGATAATGATTTGCTTTTGGTCGTCTGCTTTGAGCAAGGGATTCTTTGAGGAGGCAAGGGAAAGAAAAGGTGCATCGCCGATGAAGGTAAGTCCTAAATTCATTTATAACTTTATATAATTGGATTCGAATTTAATTTTCTTATTAAATTAAAGAAATAGTCAAATATCGGTATGACACGTAAAGGCATCCCGTAGGCAAAAATTTTAATTAGTAATAAAGAAGAAAATTTTGAAAAAAAAAAATTAGAATTGAATAAACCTGTAAAAACTTCTTAACCTGTAGAGGTATTCTTGATTCCGGTGTGGCCTCGATAATTTCATCATCATTGTCTTGATCGTGTATATTTTTCATCCCATACATGACTTTTGGATAATCAATTTGGTAATTAGTATCAATTACTGGTTTCACTCGATACATACTTTTTGGGCCGTTCATTTTGACTTTCTCGCAATCACTAAGTATGTAGTAAGTTATTTAGAGAAAAAAAAAATTCGAAAAATGTGGGACAAATATATCGTAGTAGAGTATCGGGGGTGCGGGGAGGAAGTCAAAATCGTGGTCGTGAGGATCAAAAAGAAGCCATGTTGGATTGGATTGGGTGACAGAAGTGGCCAGGTAAGCGGCTTTGCCAATCGTTGCCAACATCACCTCAGACAATGCAAAACAAAAAAAGGTCTCCATTATCTATGACCCATCAAATATATATAAACAATTGAAAAATTAGTAACATCAATAGGGTGAATAAATAATTTAAGGTGCAAATAGTTGAAGGTCCAAATTATAAACAAATATACAAAAGAAATATATTAACGAACAAATAAAAAAAATAAACAAAAAAAAAATTTGGAATCTAAACTTTGGAAATTATAGAATTGAAAATATTTCAATCGATAGAGCCAATCGCGGGCGAGAAGTGACCCTTCTCATTCAAAATTGGAGTAAAATTTTACTTATTTTTTTAAATTAACTATTTTATATAAGATATTTAAAAAAAAATATTTTTGCCCCCACCCCCACACTGAAAAAATTTCTGCTGCTATTTACTGTCAATGAGGATAATTTTTTTTGAATATTTTTAAATATTTAGATACGACATCGTAGACATGGGCGTAGCTAGGCGGTGCCAGGGTGGGCCTAGGTCCCCTCCAGAAGGCTCGTGCGCCCCCCCCCCCAGAAAGCTCCTTGTCCCAAGAAAAATTGAGAAAATATGGGGCTTTTCAGGCCCGCCGGAGGATAGCTGGTCCCATGCCCCCCCCCCCAGCGAGGATGGCTGTTCCCATGCCCCCCCCCCAGCGATGATGGCGTCCCACGCCCCCCCCCACCCAAATTCTCTAGTTACGCCCATGATGGTAGATATCCTAATTAAAAAAAAATGGATTTTTTCCACTTTTTAAATTTATTAAAAATCTAGTCATTTAATTATAAATTTATTTAAAAAAAAAAAACAAAACTTTAAATTGAGAGGAAATTTTGTGAAAAATTAATTTGAAAAATTGCCAAGATGTGGCGCTAATAGTTAAATAAAAAAGAGGCAAAATAATTACAAAACTTGGAACAATTAATATATTACCATGAATATTACATATCTAATCATTTTTTAAAATATTTAAAAAAAAAAATTAAAATTAAATTCATTTAAATTTTAATGATTTTAAATTTATTAGTTTAATAAATTCAAAGTAACTTAACTAGAGTTTCAAATGATTAATTAAATCAAGATAAATATTTTAAATATTCAGATATGTTTATTTATTAATAAAAAATTGAAAAATTAAATTTAGAAATATTTTTTTGTATGAAACAATAATAAATCGATTGTGAAGGGAGTAAATGTGTACGTGTCGCCTAGCGGATGTAATGATCGGCTTGAAGCTGGTGGGGCGCATGGCGGCTGCTGCTGTTATCGACGCCATCCCTCCTTTCTGCCCCTCACTCACTTTGACTGGGGCTCGTTGCTCACTGGTGCTGAGCTCTAGCGGCAAAATGCCACCTCCGAGTTTGCAACGCTCAATCTTATTGGCTAGCCGTCTACTCAAGCTATTAACTACTTTTACTAAATTCACACGTATTTTATCAATGAAATCAATAATTTAGTGTTTTTCTACGTTTGTGGCGTGATATGCATATAATACATTTGTAAGTGATTTAATTAGTGCGAATAAAAAAGTTAAACTTGTGTGTGGAATAATAATGGCGGCCTTGGCGCTAGCCAATGAAATTGCAGCTGTGAACTAAATTCTCATCTCATTTAACAAAATAGAGTTAAGAGAAGTACAAGAAATAATATGTGTGATTTTTTTCTATTTTCTGGGAGATAATTAAAGTGTATATTTTGTTGTTGTATATAATAGTGCTTTGTTAGATACTCGTTAAATTAGTTGCATCGCGTGGTCACGTGACTCGGTAAAATGGCGCAAAGATCGTGCTGCAAACTTGACTCTTTCCAATCAAACTGTCTCACTTCTATTTGTATACAATAGTGTGTGTTTTCATAAAACCACGTGTTAATTCATACCATCACACTGTTTTGACATAGTGATAATGTCCGCAAGAGGAACCAAACGCCGGGGACGGCCTCCCAAATCCGTCGTGATGGAAAGGCCTAAAAAATTCCAATACCATTTAATGAAAAAGCCTAAATATATACTAAATCGTGAAAATCGTGGATCAGAAACTCCAAATTCACAAACAAGTACGCCAAATGCATCACGAGCATCATCACCAGTCGAAAGTGAAAGTAGCCGTCGAAGTAGTACTAGAACTAGAGGTAGGCCTAGTAAAAATAGAAGAGGAAATTATGGTTATAACCCATTTCCAAGACGAGGATATAATCCTGATGCTGTTGAAGAAAAAGACTCCGAATATCATTATGGTTCCGATTTTGGCGATGATTCTAGTGGTAAGAGTGAATATGAAGATGACACTTTACAAAGCGATAGTGATGAACTTGAAGATAGTGCTGACGGACGTTCTAGTGATAGTGATTTTTCACTCTCTAGTTATAGTACAATGAGTGGAACTCCAAAACGAGTAATTGCTCATAGACCGCCAAGTCCCGAACCGTTGTGGCTACAAAACCGAGAAATTCCTCCCCTAACATTACCCAAATCATCAGACGATTTACTCATACCCAAAGATCAAATCATGTCAGCCCTATCTATTTATGAAGTTTTAAGACATTTCCGGAATTTAGTTCGTCTCTCCCCATTCCGTTTTGAAGATTTCTGTGCTGCATTAATCTGCGAAGATCAAAGTTCTTTATTAACCGAAATACATATAACGCTTTTGAAAGCAATATTGAGAGAAGAAGATGCTCAACAAACACATTTTGGTCCTCTTGACCAAAAAGACAGCATAAATGTCGTATTATTTTTTGTTGATTCATTAACCTGGCCTGAAGTACTCAGGTCATATGTGGAAAGTGATAAAGAATTCGATCCTACAGTTTTAAATATTCTAACAAATACTGAATATCCATTTACGGAGGTGGAAAATCGATTAAGAGTTTTGAATTTTCTCACAGACCAATTTCTTATTACTAATCCGGTCAGGGAAGATCTTTTAAATGAAGGTATTTCATTTGATATTTTATTATTTATTTTTATCATTATTAAATAATTTTTTCATCTATATAATAGTTAGATTTATTTGAATAAAATTATAATATTATATTTTATACAAATAGGAACAACTAATGTAAAGTTGACTTCAGATTGCTACCAATTTTATTACTCTTAAATTCCCATTTCTATATATATATATATATATATATATATATATATGTTCTGGAACTCGTGAAAACTTATCTTCGTATATATTTATATACTTATGAGTTTTTGAACAATGGACGAAACTATCCGAAAAATAATAGGCTAAATTAAGTGGTTAAAATTTTTTTTCTATCACATTATTTCAGTTTGACATTTTTCTTTTAAACTTTGCCGATCAGTCAAAGGCGTAATACCAGAGTTTAAGCACAACAATGCGATTATTTAATTGTTAAAAAAAAATAACGAAAGATTTTTTAGGGAAACTTGTTCAAAAATAGCATTCCAATAAAGATTCATATATAAAAACAATGAAATAATCACATGAAGAAACGCACTCACTACCCATCTATTCTCTAACGCTGTAATTCACAAACTGTGAGTCGCGCCTCTCCAGGGATTAGTTTGGTTTTAATATGTTCACTACACTACGAGTTCAGAAAATATTCTATAAAATACTTTTGCTTAATGTAAAAAAGTATAATGATAACACTTTTTTAATTGAAGATAAATTTCCACCGATTGAAATTGATATTTTTGTATTCAAATCATCGTTTAAATATAATATAATTGAAATTCATTTGATTCATAAACTAAAAAATACTTTACTTTTTATTTAATCTCCCTAAACTTTTAGTTTTCCTTTGATTTAATTGATTATTAAGAAATTTATTAAAAATTAACAATTTTAATCACTGATCATCCGGTTATACATTTATTATTATTATTAAATGAACATATTTTTGGTTTAGCCAGGTTAATTATATTAACATCATTTGTGCAAAACACTTTTTCATTCGTTACGTTAAACAAATTTAATACATGTCATTTTGAATTGTAAATTGTTTGTCATTGGATCTAAATAAAAGTGAGCCAAAACGGGTTTTATACAAATAGATTAACATAGCTCTTATTTAACAAGGATATATAAACGAACTTGCGCAACGATTTGGTCCTAAAATCATTTTCAAGCTAAAATGATAGATGTATTATTTATTCAGACATATTTTTCATTAATCATTTAAGCTTAACTTCATTGAGGTTCTTTTTTTTAAATCTATGTTGTTAATATCTTTGAATTAAACTCTCCAAAACATTATCATTTTAATTATAATATAATCTTTAAGATCTTTTTTAATTTTTCTTTTATTATAAAATTGATTTTATATATATATTTTTTCTTTTAGGAAATATTCATTATGACGATCATTGTCGAATATGTCACCGACTTGGAAATCTTATTTGCTGTGATTCCTGTCCTGCAGTATTTCATCTTGAATGTGTGGATCCACCAATGCAGGAAATTCCAGAAGAAGAATGGCAATGTTCTATTTGTAGAGCCCATAAGGTAAATTTCATTGTTTTATAAGGTATAAGTATTTATAGTTTGGATGGAAAGTGGTTTCCGTGAAAAATATTTATAAGCAAAATTATTTAGTATATGTGAAGTTTCACAGTTTCAGTTATAAATGAAAGAAATATTGAATTTCTAACTCGATATATTTCGGGCTATTAACCCTTCTTCAGGAGTACATGTGACATATGACATGTGACAGTCAGATGCACTCCTGAAGATGGGTTAATGGGCCCAAAATATATCGAGTTAGAAATTCAATATTTCTTTCATTTATAACTTGTTAAATAAATAAATAATAATAATAAATAAATAATTTTACTTATATATGTATTTGTAAAAGAATGTATATGTATTCCATTTCTCTTTATTTTCCTAATTTCTTTTAATAATAAAAAATATGGAATAATTTAGTAAATATGTTATAGTAGATGATTTAATGGCTTATATTTTACGCATAAAAATTAGCTTTTTTTTTGTAAAAATCTATATAATTTCATCACCTAGGGACAGAAACTGGGCTTGTCATTACATCATTCCATTTTATATATATTTTCTGTTTTTAATTAACATTCAAACTTTATTATTTATACATCTCTATTTAGAATTTAATATTACTACAGCAATCGTTAAAAAATTCGATTTTCTAAATGAATAGTGAAAATACTGAATGCTTTTAATAAAACAGACTCATTTTTTTTTTAATGAAAAATTAGTTGATATATATATTTTAAAACTCAATTAAATTTAGATTATTGACTTTGACTAAATATAACACTTAATTCAATTGTCCAATTAGAAACTTTTATTTAATAAATTCAAATCATGCATCTTTTAAACTTGTTATTAAGACTGTTAAGTTTGTTTAATTGTTAAACACTGTGGTTTCAAACTTTTAATGCAAAGTTTCCTCATATGTTTTAAATACAAATTTAACCAATAAACTGAATAATTGATTTTCTTGGTCCTGGCGTTAGATATTTATTAATTCGGATTTTTGCCATTCCATTTAGAAAATCATAGGTATCTAATGCCCATTTAGATCTAATATCTTTGGCTAGTCCACTGGAAGCGTAAACGCGCGACCGCTAGAAGAAGCAATAAGAGACAGGGCTACACGTCACAGGGGTCGTACACTGCACGCGACGACGCGCCGCATTTTATATACATATCTAAGCAAATTTAAAACAAATCCATATAATTTTAATAAAATAATTAAATTGAAATATTAAACCAAGATAAAAATGTCGAAATTTATTTATTTTCGCTAAATTTGCATAATTTTAAAATAATCTTATTTTGCCCCACAAATTGAATATCGACATTTTTGTCTTTTTTTTTTAATTGCATCAATTTTATTAAGAAAAAACAAAGTGTTGGTGTTTTTTTTAGCCGGTGAGAGTATTTTAGATTGGAAAAGCAGAGATAGATGCGACAACGCGCCAAGGGCGGATACAAGGGGGAAAAGGGGGTAATTACCACCCCCCCCTTGAGATTTGAGAAAATATTTTTTTTTTTTTTTGGGAAAAAATTGAATATAAAATTTTAAAAACTAAAATTTAAATATTTGATTTAGTATATATATTCTGGTAAACAACTACTGAATGCACCTTTAAATTACCTATAATAAGAAAAAATTGTGTGCTGTGCGACCAGTCACACCAGATTACTCCCCCCTCCCCTCCCTGAGAAACTCCTCTGGATCCGCCACTACAACGCGCTACAGTTCCCATTTATTTAGGATATGTAACGCGTTTGTTTGTCGCTAGAAGCGTGTAATCGCGTGTTGTCGTAGTGGACGAACTTCAATTAATTCACACACATTGGAATCTGTAGCGCGTTGTCGCCTCTTTCCCTGTGTTTTTTTTAAATCTAAAATACTCTCACCGGCACAAGACAAAAATTCAATTTGTGGGACTAAACAAGATTAAGAGGCTAAAGGAGCATCGGGCAGCCAGGTAGTCTGTCTCCAAGAAATGAAACTCTCTATTGAGGAAACAGTTTCGGTTTGAATGAAATATAACCATCATCAGTCCATTTATCGAGAGTGTGAGCTTAAATGACAAAGCATTGAGTCATATTGCGGAGTTGTCAGTAGATGTTTATTATCCATAAATTATTTGTATAAAATACAAAGCAATGCAATCAGCTTATACGATGCGCCATGTATGATATAAAAAATTGTTTTGATTAAAATTTCATTAAAACCGAAACAGTTTCCTCAAAAGAGTGTTTCATTTCTTGGAGACAAACTACCTGGCGCCCGCTCCTTTAGCCTCTTATTGTTTAATACAACAGCCACTTTATGATTGGAAGGCACGTTTGACAAGTCGACCAGTTGATGCTTGAAAAATTATCTTTATGAAAAAGATTTAAATTTTTATAATAATGTTAAAAATTAAAAAGGTAAATAAATTCTAAAATATTTTTCTTGTTAATTTAAAAATATAATTTTTTTTAGGTAACGGGAGTTGTTGATTGCATCCAGGATGTAGAAAAATCTGGACAACTTTGTCGTCAAGAACATCTTGGATTTGATAGGCATGGTCGCAAATATTGGTTTTTAACAAGACGAATATTTGTTGAAAGTGATGATGGTGAGCTATGGTATTACAGTACACCAATTCAACTCCAGGAACTTTTGAATTCACTCGATCAGAAAAATATGGAAGTAGCTTTATTTCGAGAAATTGGAGATTTCAAAGACGAAATCATTAGGCAAATGAATATTACAGAGAAATTAACAAATCAACATAAAGGAAATAAGAAGTCCTATCTTGAAATTGAAAATGGTAAAATAACTTTTACTTTATATTAGATTATTTGAAATTATTAATTATTTATTTTTATTAATTCAACAGGAACACTATTAAAATTACAACGGGAAAGAGAAGAATCAAAAAACAAAGAAGAATTAGAAAAGAAATTAAACAAAAGTAAATTATCTGATCAGGAAGGTTCAGAAGAAGAAGATAAAACGAATAAATCTTCTCAATCTTTGGTTTGTTTTTATTTTATAAAATCTTTCTTTATATAAGAACTTCCACAAAACTTCCCAGATTCATATTATTCAAGTTGAAAGTTTTCTTCAATTATGATTAATTGATTTGGAATATTTTAAACAAAAAATTGATCCTAATGAAAATTTTGTTTGTTAGCTAACAACTTCGTTTTTTTTTTTTTTTTTTTTTTTTTTTTTAATAATAAGTAATAAAAAAATGAAAATTTTTTTTTATTTCAGGATGAATCCATGTCGAATACTCCATCTGAAAAGAATACATCTTCATTAAAAGACGAAATGGAAAATCTCAATGAATTAGGATCAGGTAAATTTTTTTATTTAATTTTAAAATAATTATTTTAAAAATATTTACTAAAAACAATTTTTTTTCAACAAATAGAAAAAACATCTGCTCTTTCTGGAGGATCAGAGAGCAATGAAGATGATTTAGATATGGATTCTGATAAAGATTCAGAAGAAAAATTAAAAATCTCTAAAGATGGTAATTATTTTCACTTTTTAAAATTTACACTACTTCTAAATATTAATTTAATTTATAATAATTAAAAAAATATTTTATTGATTTTTTTTAGGTAAAAAGCATTCAATTGTTACGCGAAGCAAAACAGGTTCTTTAAAACCAAGCACTTTTAATATAGATGATCTTAAGAAAAAGGAAAAAGAATTAATGGGTGTTGATGCCACACGAATCACTCGACTTAAAGCTCAACAAATAGCAACTGGTACTTTATTTTTTTTTCTTTTGATTTGTTGTTCTAATTATTATTTTCTTATAATTTTTTTTATTTTCTAGGTACATACATGTTCAAACTTGGAATGGAAAATACTTTCAAAAGTTACGCGAATCAATTTAGTACAAATATAGCGGCTTTAAATAAACCACAGAGAAATGAAGAACGTGATAAGAAACGACATCTTTCTCATAAATTTAGTTTAACCCAAGCAAGTGAATTTAAATGGGTTGGATCATTGAATGGTAAATATTATTTTTAAATTATAGGAATTTTTAATTATAGACCACATTTTATATTAATTATTTATTAAAAATATAAATTCTGTCTAACAAAGCTGTGAGTGTTATTTATTGGCGAACATCCCATGGTCCCTGGAAATCGAACCTAGGATCTCCAGCCTTTCCGGGGCATAGGCGTGCTGTCCATTGCACCAGGCCACCGGACCCTCAACCTCAAATAAATACTGTACAATGTTTCGACTGCTTATTCTGCAGTTGTTTTCAAGTACTGTACACTTGTTTCCGACTCAAGTGAACTAACCTCTAAGGGATCGTTAGTGCAATTTAAATACAACGACGTCATCGCCATCTACAGTCATTCCTATGAACTTAAACACAATCATCAAAGCAAGTGTTGCAAACGTTGTACAGTATTATATTTTTAATAAATAATTAATAGAATATAAAATGTGGTCTATAATTAAAAATTTCAATAGTAATAAAATATAATCCACAAAAGCTTTAATAAACACATTATTTTTTTAACTATTCTTTCTGTTTAAAAGAACCTTACCAAAAGTTGAGATATTTATATCTGAAACTTAAATATGAAATTTCATAAAATTTATACATAATAACAAAACTTATAGCTCTAATGTCAAATTATCATATTAATAATTTTTTTTATAAAATTTTATTTTAATTTCAGGCACACGTGCTCTTCTAGTAAGCACTTTACGTCAGACCATGCTCCAATTGGAATCATCATTAATGGTTCCATTTTTTCATCCAAATTGGCATTTGTTAAAAAAACCCTGGACAACTGCTGTATCTTCTTGTATAAATCCCAAAGATTTTGCTCGAGCTCTCATAGTTCTTCAAGCTTGCATTAAACCGGTATTTAAAAAACACTTCACATCTTTTCTTAATTAATAATCCTTTTATATACTAAATATCTATTTATTTATAGGTTGTTTTTGCGTCAGTGTGGCATGAACAGCTGGGACATGTCCGTTTACAACGACTTACAGCTTCAGAACGAGAGGAACGTAAACGTTTAGATAAAAAAGATAAAAAAGACAAAGACGAGGAAGAAGAAAGAAATCGTCTGACTTATCATTTTGTAAAATATACTCTTGGTAAGTAGAAAATATATTCCTTCACGATGAGAACAGGGAGTTTCAAAAGACTTGTATTCTTGCTAGAAAAAAATTACAACAAATAATATTAACTGACTAATAATACTTTAGTCATAGTCGGTCGATTCGGAGGTTGATACAGTGTTTAAAATGATAATATAAAAAGTTGAAGACCGAAATTCAGTTACACTTTTACCGTAGCTTTTAAAATTGATAATTTCAAACTCTTGTTAATATAATTCTTTATTTCTTAGGGTTGAAGCATCAAATATGGAAACAAAAAGGAGAAGAATATCGAGTCCATGGCCAATGGGGATGGCTTTGGCTATCAGCTTCTCGAAAATATAAATTATTAGACTGTCGAACAGTTGGATTAAGAGCTGGTCCCAAAAAATATATGGTTCAAGTTAGAGGTAAGTTTTTATTAAAATTATTTTTTTAAATAGATCTAATCTACTTGCTAACTTCCTCTTCCCTTGCATTTTCTCATCTGCAAATCTCGGTAAATTATTGACTTCTACAATGCTAACTTTTATTTTTTTAGATGATGGCTTACTTAAAGTGTTAACCGTTGATCCAAATACATATAAATACCTTATGAATAAAGAAGAAGAAAATAAAAGTGTTAATAATTCTGATCCAAATCATCAGTCATCTGATTCTAAAGAAAGTATGTATTTTCTGAATAATTTTTTTTTTTTTTTTTTTTTTTTTAATTTAATAAAAAATTTAATTTAATATCTCATTTTAGATTCTTTAAAAAATCTTAAAACTTTTCCACCAATTTCAACATTTGAGGAAATTGATATTACTAAGGCACTCACTTCTAGTAAACGCCTTCATTATCCCAAAATCGCTGCTCATTCACGTCTTGATGATTTATTGCCTCGACGAATTCAATTAAAGGTAAATAACGTTTATATTTAAATTAAGAGAGCAGTCGGGGGAGGGGGGGGGGGCGTAGCGTCTTCACAAATAAAACTTCTAAAATCTCTCGATGTTTCGATCTGGATTTTTTAGACTATCATCAGGTGACATCGTAATTTGTCATTTGTAAATTTTTTGTCATATTAGGTAGTTAAAGATTCACTTTTTAAAGATAGAAACTTTGCTAATGGCAACCTTTATGGCACAGAGGCAAAACAAATACAGTGACGGGCAATATCAAAGCACCCCCATGCCTTTTCTTATTATTTCACCTGCTTTCGGCGGGCCTCGCGCCTAGCCATAGATGACTCTACCCCTTGAACCCCTTCACCTGCCTCGGGCCCGCCTGCAGCGGACCCTCGCTTTTTTATTTTTTTTTTTAAACACAAATTGAAAGAGCTGGGATCCGGGCTAAAAACTCAAAAAGTTATAGGAATTTCGGAATGAAAATAATTTTCCTGTAATCCCTAGAAGATCCTCTTTAAATAAAACAAATTTCGTTTCAAAATCCCAACAGGAAACAGACCGTGACAGACAGACGGACAGACAGACAACGGACATTAGCGAATTAAGATTGTTTAAAAAAAAATAAGAAATATTCTTAATACTAACTTTTCTGGTAGAAGAAAATTCCAATCCATTTTCTTTTATAAAAACAATGAAATAATCACATGAGAAAACGCAAGGAGTGCTTTTATATTGCCCCTCACTGTACTTGTTAGTTGCCCCAAAACAAGTATTTGTTTTGGCTCTGTAAGACCTAAAGGTTACCATTAACAAAGATTGATATCTTTTAAAAATTGAACAAGTCTTATATATATATATATATGATAAAATAATGACAAATGACAACTCCTCACCTGACTATGGTCCAATAAATTAAAACCGAAATGCCGTTAGATTTTGAGTTTTATTGTTAAGACGCTACCTCCTCTCCTCACTGCCGCTTTCACTTCTAATTTACATCATTAACTACAGCCACCAACATTTATATTTTAAGTAAAAAATTAATTTTTTCTTTTAAAGAACATTGAAGAAAAACGTTTGGCACGCTCTCTTCCTGGACTTATGGGATCTGCTCCTACATCATTTGAAGAGATTGTTGGCACTGGAAGTACAAATAGCTCGACTCCTAGTAATGAAGGAACTGAATCTGCTGGAACTTCTTCAGCTGTTGAAGAAGCTGATACTCCTGAAGATCAAAGTCCGGATCGGGTCCTTCCAAATATGTTTTTAGGGAAACTCTATGTCCCACAAAATACTCCTGGGCAAACTACTCTTACGGCTTCGAAAGAACTTAAGGAAGCTGCTATGGCATCACTTTCACGCAAGGTATTTATTTACTTTCCTCTAATATTTTGCTTTTGGAAAGTGGCAAAAAAAAAGATCTAGCAAGTTTTTTAAGATTCTTAAGTAAAATGTCCTCCGTTTTCCGTTTACGGCGGACAGCCCCCTACTTATTATTTTTACCCCTTTTCGTTAATCTTGGGGCCATTAATTAAATTTGGAGAGATGAAAAGGAATATTTTAGCCTTAATATTTCTTCAGAAGGTCTAGAGAGGTAAAAAGTTCAAAAACATGAGCATTTGGATCCAAGGGGGGGATGTGGGGGAGGATTTTATCCCTCAAATTGCAAAAAAATCATTAAAAATTATCGATTTTTTTGTTTTTTTTTGTTTTTTTTTTTCGCAGTTTTTTCACTGCTTTTCTACATATTCCAGCTAACAGACCTCCCTCACCCTTCCTTAAACCATCCCTCAACAAAAAAAAAATATATATGATAAAGCGAGTCAGAGTCAGGTGTGAGCGGTTCCTAAGCCCTCGCAAGAAGATGTAAGATTCACAGCTACTCGCTGCACAGTTGGTCAAATTTGCAAATATTGAAGCTGTGAAGCTTCCATCTCCTTGCGAGGGCTTCGGAATCGCTCACGCTTCACCCGCTTTATCCTAGATTTTTTTTTTTTTGTTGAAGGATGTTTAAGGAAGGGTGAGGGAGGTCTGTTAGCTGGAATATGTAGAAAAGCAGTGAAAAAATGAGGAAAAAAAAAGAGAAAAATCGATCAATTTTAATGATTTTTTTGCAATTTAATGGAAAAAAATCCTCTCCCATATCCTCCCCCCTCCCTGGATCCAAATGCTCTTGTTTTTGAACTTTTCACCGCTCTAGACTTTCTGAAGAAATAGTAAGGTCAAAATATTCTTTTTCATCCCTCCAAATTCAATTCATGGCCTTAAGATCAACAAAAAGGGGTGGAAATAAGTAGGGGGCGCTCCCACGAAAACGGTACGTGGTGGGGGAAAACCGGAGGTCATATTTGGATTCAGGAGGTCATTTTACTTAAGAATCTAAAAAAATTATCTCGGGGCTTTCTTTCTTGCCGAGTAGAGTTATTAAGAAATGATAGGTAATGTTTAGAAATGTATTCATCTCCTCTAAAGGAATTTCATTATTTAACCTTCACACGGTCTTTGGGGTCTATATGACCCCAAGAGCACTTCAAGCGTTTGTATCTTTTCAACTATTATATTTGGAAATTTCTCCTTTTTTGACTTTTATTTTTTTGTCGTTCTAAATATGAATTTCACAATTAGAATTTTTAAAATAGCCACTACCGTTCTTGGGGTCTATATGACCCCATTAGTATTTAAAGCCCTTCTATTATTATTTTATTATTATATTTATTGCTGGCCGGTTTTCCCAATGTTTATTATTCAAATAATATGTAATAATACTGTATAATAATGTATATTATGAAAAAGGTTCCTTCAATTTAATATAATGAGAATAAAGCTTGAGGTCAATATGACCCCAAAGACTTTTTGTGTAGGGTTAAAACGAAGACCGTACGAAGGTTAAACAAAAGAAAACTTTAAAAGCAAAAAATGTAAATTTAAGTGATTTTCGGTGTCTAGAATCAGAATTCCAACATTAGAACAGAAACCCAAAGAAAAATTTTTTTGTTGGCCTCAGTTATCTATTATCTATATTTCTTTTCAGGTGGCAGTGATTCATCAGCAATATGCGAAATTAACCTCTTTCGGAGGTCGCCTTACATGTTATTCAGCTCAATGCAATGCAAGCAAAACAGCTCAACCAACGACGTTTGCCTCTACATGCTATTCACCTATTTGTATGCAAAAAGCTAGAGTTCGCCGGGAACTTCTATTGTTATTACGTCGTACCAAGAGCCAGGGAAACAATAATCATTTATTGGCCATTAATCCTTTGAATAAAACCGGCGCTGGTTCGCCAAAAATCTTCAAAGCGATCTCAACACCCATAAAAGGTAGGCCTATATATACCTATATTAATTTCTTAACTAGGTAGAGCTTTGTTTGAAAAGAAATGGAATTTTTTTCAAACAATTATCTTAATTTTGCTCACATGAACTATATATACAGGGTGTCTCGGAAGTGGCGGGAGTAATTGTTGGGGTCGATAGAGAAAAAAATTCTGAATCGAAAGTTCCTGAGCCAAAAATTTTTTTGGGCCTTAGAAAATTAGTTATTAATTAAAAACGATAGCCAATCAGGAGCGCGCTACAAGAGAATCACAAGTGAGTGGGGATATTTCATTAATTACATAATTAATAAAATATTTCGAATAAAACCAAAGGTCTGTCTAATGTCAGGGGAAATTCACTTTCTTTGTTTGTAATTAATATTTTATTAATTACATAATTGAAAAAAATAATTTAAATAAAACCAAAGCTCACTCTAATGGCAATTCTCTTGTAGCGCGCTCCTGATTGGCTATCGTTTTTAATTAATAACTAATTTTCTAAGGCCCAAAAAAATTTTTGGCTCAGGAACTTTCGTTTCAGAATTTTTTTCTCTATCGACCCCAACAATTACTCCCGCCACTTCCGAGACACCCTGTATATATTAATAATTGCGAGTAACAAAAAACATAAAATATTTTTGATAAACATTGGATCATTAGTAGTAGGTGACTGGTTCAGAAGTTCGTATCCCGTAACATGCAACAAAAATTTATTTCAATAATATTGTTTACCAATAAATTGAAATATAGAGGACGAGTTCTAAATGGCCTCCGAAAAAATTTAAAAAAATCTACTCATCCATTTCTCAACAGTTGCATCGTGTCATAGACATTGGCATCTTAAAAGCCATTCAAAGAAGTGATTATTATAATTATATAAAATTTAATTTTATTTAAATAATGAATATCATTTTTTTTTTTTTTAATTTGTTTAAGGTCTTTTTCGGCATCTGAGGCCATTTTAGGTTCTGCCCATCCCTATTTATTTTTAAACACAAAACATAAATTTTTTATGTTTATATATTTTATATGTTCTATCTAATGTAGGCCTTTCGTCACAATAAATCTGGTGTGATAAGCACAGAACACAACTTTCTATTGCCGAAGCTAAGAGAAAGTTCCGTGCTGTGCGACCACTCACACCAGATTTTTAATTATATGACTTTTGATTGAAAGGATATATATTTTATATATATATATATATATATCAAAATCTCTCTTGGTGTTTTTTGTTTTTTCCTCAACTCCGTTCCCGCGCTGTTAAGTTCAATCTCAAAATCTCTCATCTCTTCTTCAACGTTCCTTTATGTATATTTTTATCATGCGATATTCTTGTAATTAATATAATTAATAAATGTTAACACCAACATTGTCTTTTTAAGATTAAATACTAAATAAAATTTACATATACATATATAATTATATTTTTTAATTTTTTTTACAGTTCAAACTGGAGTAGATAAAATGGAAGCTATTCGGAAAGATCTTGAATTAGCAGTTGCTTCTGCTAATGTCAGTCAAGAAGATGAGCAAGTTTCAACTCCTGTGAAAATACCAAATTCTTCTCCACTAAGAGTTTATAGTGCTAATACACTAAAGAATAAAGAAACTCAATCTGTACCCAAAAGTGAACCGCCCCCAAAAGAGGAAGTGAAAGAGAACTTTGAAGAGAAAACAGACATAAATGATGGTCTTAAAGAGGAAGTGGTTGAATCTGAAAAAACAGTTAAATACGAAAGTGAAGAGGTCAAACAAGAACTTAAAATGGAAGTTGAACCATGCAAAGAGGAATTAAAACAAGAACCTGTCCCAGTACCAGTGCCAGAGCCCGTACAAGCTAGCAGTAGTTTTAGTCAAGATGGCCAAATAAAAGACGAGAATCCTCCACTCATGGAATCTTTTATGGAACCTTCAATGGATCAACAAGTATTTAGTGAAGTAGAAGTTTCCACATGCCCAGCTGTTTGTGACGAAGTAGAAGTTGCTACAACTGAGGAGGTAATCATTATCAATTGTTTTTAAATCCCTTCATATCAATAAAATTAACCAACTATTGTTTTTTTTTTCTAAAAAACACTTTTTTCCCATTCTCAATCACATTCACACACACATTCACACAGTCTTTTCGGCAACTTAGGCCATTTAAGACTTTTTACGATACCCGTTGTTAATGAATATGTCTATTTGAGGTTCAGGCATACTTATTTAAGTTATTTGGTATCCAAATGGATTAAATAAAATCATCTGACTGCCTGGGATTCGAACCCTCGACCTTTGATATACAAGACAGGCGCGCTATCAACTACCCCAAGCCCGAGGGCAACTATTGGTTTGTTCGTAAAGTAATTTCTTTTTTTCCCAACAAAGGACTTTTTTTTTATTAATTCAATTTTTAAATTGATAAAATATAATTTTTAAAATAATTTAAAATGATCCCGAGCCAGCCAGTTTCCCATAATTATGAAAAGGCGAGGGTCCGCCGCAGGCGGGCCCGAGCCAGTTGGTGGGGGGTCCAGGGAGGCGAAGCCCCCTGGCTAGACGCCTTCGGCGGGCGGCGCGTCTATTTACCAAATATATATCGTTCACAGTTTTTAATAAGCCTGTATTGATTTACCATTATCATTCATCATTTTCCAATTATTAAGTTAAGATTAAAAACGCGATTTTAATACCCTTAATTGAACAATTTTCTGAAAACTTTCAGTTAAACGCCTACGATCCGAAAAAAGTTTCACTTGCATCGTGGTTTCATAAAACCACACAATGATTTTTTTTGTTGGTGCCATTTCAAATATGAAAAGCAAAAAGTAGCATTTTCGGCATATTTTATTTTTTTTTTTTTTAATGCAAGAAAAAAATTATTTAAATTTATCGAATTTTTTTTTTTGGGGGGGGGGGGGGGGGGGGGGGGGGGGGGGGGAAATATTTATAAAATTTTATTCTAATATAATCTAAAGAAGGAAATGAGTTGAAATAATTTTAATAAATAATTTTTTTTTATTTGGTATTTTCAGATAAATTCTCCAGATGATTCCGATGAAGAAACTGAAGAAGCAGAAGGGGATTTGAATGTAACTACATCAACACAACCTGAAATTGAAAAAACGCCATTGGTCGAAACAACCACCACTACAACAGTGACTACTACCTCCACAGAAACAGTCTCACTTTCGGGGCAAAAAATTGTTCAAGAACGAATAACTGAGCAGCAATCTGTAAGAAAAAAAATATTTTCAAATAAAATAAAATAAACTTACAAGGAAAATGGATTAATTTTGTTTTTAACTTTTTTAGATAAGCACTTCTCGAACGACAGTTCATGGAACCCTTTTAAATTCGCTCTTGACGTCAAAGGCTCGTACTCCCGCGGAATTAGTAGCTGCGACAACTACAACTACAACAACAACTACCAAAACAACCTCAGAAGAACGCTTATATTCTACTGCTAGTACATCAGGAAAACTCTACCTTAAAAAGGTATTGTATTTGAATTAATTTTTTTATATATTTATTTGATTATCCTTTAATTTTAATTCATTTCATTTTATCTAGATTTTACCAATTTCTGCTGAGCGAAAGAAAAAACGAATTCCTGTTAAATATCCTTTATGTTCAACGTTTCATTCTCGCAGTAAAATTCGCAATTTACTCATTTTACCACAACATGAATTGAGAAAATTGGCTCGTCTTGGTGGTCGAATTCCAGTACAGGTATTATATTATTTTTTTTATTATTTCAAATTTCATTTTTGAAACATGACAAATGTGGACGATAAGGAGAAAAAAAAAGCTTTCGTTTTCTCTCTCACTACTTCAATTTATTCGCAAATATTTCGGCTAATTGAAGTAGTGAGAGAGAAAACGGAAGCTGGTTTTTTTTTCTTCATATCGTCCTCATCTACGATTCCCAGCTACAAGCAACTAGTGAATGACAAATGTATCATATTATTTATTTTTGTTTTTTGTTTTCATTAGGATGGGTCGGTACTTGATTTTGCTGTTTGAGGTACTAGTTGATACTTTCGTACCCGATACAAATTTTAGCTAGCAGCGCTAGCTTCACATTTATACAAGTATCTGATACGAATGTCATATTGATATTTGTATCAGAGTAAAGCTAGAGTTGATACGAGTATCAAATTGATTCTATGAGGGTGGGATCGTAATCACAGGTGGGATAGTTGGAGGGAAGAAGGAATGAAGAACTAGCGAGTGCGCAACGAGTACCTGACACTTTTTGCCCGCACCCGTTTTCTGTACCTGAGACTTTATCGTACCTGATACAAAGTTTCAGATTCAGTATCATCCAGCCATATTTTTCATTTTCTAAACTCTTATCTTTTTTTTAGGGATTTCATCATTTGGCAAAAACCAACCCACAAGCTTGGCCATACCCTTGCTCACGACCACTTTTCAAGACTTGCTGGCTTTATCGCACTGTCACTTTGCGATCTCTTGCTTCCGTGGCTCTCCAATTACGAGTGCTTTGGGCCTGCTTGCGTTGGGACGACATGATAGTAAAACCTCCCAGTAGTGATGGAAAGCACCAAATTACTACTGATACTGAGATCATCAACCTTGAAATATTAAAACATAGACATGTTGGACAATTCCTAGGACGGACACAATATTTCCGTCGAAAAGTATGTTTTTTTTTACTTATTTCTCTTGAGAAATTTTTTTAATACAATTTTTTTCTGATCTGATTAATAGGTAGTCATTCCACTTGAATTACCTAAAACTATTCGTGAAGTTACTTCAATAAGAAGTGGACTTCGTAAACGTAAACGTGCCGAATCCCCTCAAAGTACGGAACCTCAAGTCTCGGAAGAATGGGTGGATGAAGACAAATTAGAACTCTGGGAAATCAAACAATACGGAGAACGAATTAGGTTTGTATCATTTTTAAATTTTCCTTTGTGTTGGAATTTTGATAATTGCTTTTTATTTTGCCTAAAATATTTTTTTCTAATTAACTATTATACTTGTTTTCTGCATGAATCCTTTCTCCTATACATAGTTCACCCTGGATGTTTGTCAATACTCCAACATATCCTCAACCATCACCCCAAGGCCTTCCGCTACTTTGCATGCATTCTTCACTTCTTCAACGACTTGCACAACTTGGGTTTGTAATTATAATTATAATACCTACCTTCTTAAAAAGCTTTTTTTATTTTTCCTTTTTGACTCTGCATTAATTTTTTTAATAATGAATTAGTAATTTTAGTTAATAAAATTATTTGTTAATCAATATATAAATTTTTCCAAAATGGTTCTTTTAGGTGTTTATGTATTATTTTTTATTTGACCTTTATCCTCAGAAAACTACTATTTTTTAAGCAAAAGAATGAGGCATTCGCAGAAGTCGAACTCACGTTTTCCTCTGTTTAGGCCGTTTATTTGGACCAAGTTAGCTTTTGAGTTTGACACCCCTGTCGTAAGAGGTGCTGAGTTTATAGATTCAAACACTCACCGGTAGAACCAACCGGAGAAAATTAGTTCGACCGCGAGCACCTCATTCTTTCTTTTTACTAGTTTAAGATGGCTGACAAAATTGGTTTACTATACCAATATTGAGCATCTTAATACAATTTTTCCAATCTCCTTGATTGTTTCTGTCTGCTTTTCTGCTTGTGGGTGTTTGTGACTAACCTTGTGTGTGTTTGGTCGCGTGGTTGCCCTAACAGGACCGACAAGGTTAACGCACACGTTGTCACTAGGAGTCGATCAGGTTCCCTGGCAGCCAGCAAACTTGAGACGGTCTCAGGCAAAGCAACGCCGGAGGAGATTAAAGAAAAAATGGAACAACAATTGCGTATGCAGAGAGCAGCTCATCAACAGAAACGTGCTTTAGAAACGATAAAAGTACAGGGTAATCAGGTAAGTCCCATCAACATAATTAGAATATAAAAAAACAAATGTATATATATATCTCTTTACTTAATTTTAAATATTTTAGGTTGTTAAGGTTGTACAGTCTCCAAATCAAACTACACCTACGAATAAAGGAGGCTCACTTCAATCTCTTTTGGGTACTCCAACTAGCACTCCTGGAAAAACTTTTTTGGGTACCAGGCGTATCTTTATGACGAAAGTAAGTAACTTAAATTAAATTTTTGTTAATATGTACTTTCAACAAAAGCAGCTTTTGACGCTTGCTTTCTTTAAAGGGAAATGAGAGAGGCTTCTAAATTTGACGATGCTCTTACATATTAAATACTTCTGAAATTTTATTAATAGAATAAAAATTTTTTATGATTAATTAACTAATAACAAAGAGTATACTAGTACTTTACTGATATACTTTTTCATTCTCTTTAAAATATATATTCTCATTTGGTTTCAAAATTGTTTTGAATTCCACTTTACTCTTCTTGTACAGTGAGTAGTGGCGTGCGACGGGGGGCAAGGGGGTCATCTGCCCCGGGCGCTACTCACAAAAGGGCGCCAAATGGTCCGCAAAACAAAAAATGCTGGATAATTTTTATTTTTATTATAATTGGTTTCTGGAAAATATATTTTAAATTTAGTGCCAGTGTAATATAATAATTTTGTATAGGAAGGAACCGGAGAATAAAAACCAGCAATTGATGGACCCCCTCACATCATCTTTAATTGGCAAATATTTAGACTGGCATTACGCCTAGTCATCATTCGCTTGCACTTGCGTCTGACCCCTGCTTCTCCGAGAAATTTTAAAATAATCCTCAACCATTGTTTGACACGGGCCCTCCACCAAATCATTTGTTTGCACTGATGATGACTAGGCGTAATGCCAGTCGAAATATTTGCCAATTAAAGATGATGTGAGGGGGTCCATCAATTGCTGGTTTTTATTCTCCGGTTCCTTCCTATACATCTTATCCAGCGAAAATCTTCCAATTACAATCATAATAATTTTGTATATTTTACTTATAATATTATTTGGTTTTCGAATGAGGGGAGGGGGCGCTAAAAAGGTATTGTGCCCCGGGCGCGAGTTGAGCTCACTACGCCACTGACAGTGAGAGACAATATTAAGTCCCATCCATGCGTTTTCTACTTGTGATTATTTCATTGTTTTTATAGAAGAAAATTAAAATCTTTTTTGGAAACTATGAAAGTTTCCATAAAAAAAATATATAAAATTTATTTAAAAACAATAAAGTAATCACAAGTAGAAAACGCATGGGTGGGACTTAATATTGTCCTTCACTGTACTTCAAAGTTGTGTGCTGTTATCACACCAAATTTTTTCATTTACGGCTTTTTATTTTCTCTTATGCTATATATCAAATATGTAGAGAGAAAGTATTGCGATCATGTCAAAAATTCGATATCGAGATTTTGATGGATATACACATTTTGAGATCCCCTGCGTCCAAAAAAATGGGTCCCGCAAATTGTTCTGTCAGTCTGTGAACAAACGGGACGCGACAGGAACGAAAAGAGCTAGGAGGTTGAAATTTAATATTTGAGTTAGGCCGCCCTCTCCCTTCTCCTCCCCCTAGAGGTTAAAATAAGCTTTTGAACAAAATCGGCCAAAAAGTACTAGTACTTTTTCAGTTTTCTTCTATTTTCTCAAAATTCGCTCCAACGATTTTGATTAAAATTCATAAACCAACTATTTTTTTGATGCTCTTTAAAAAGTATATCAGTGAAATTTTTCGTGAAAATTGTTTGAAGTACACTTTACTGATGTGGAAGCATTCGTAGCTCAGCGACATCTATGAATCGAGTGGTCAAGTTTGGAACTTAGGTGCTAAGGACAAAAAATCTGGTGCGACCAGTCACACCAGATTTTTATTTTACGTATCTAGTTGCGCCTGTTGTCAAAAGAATACTGTTTCAGTTTGATTAAAGAGAAACAAATGAGTATATTTAGTGATGTGGAGGGGATATGAGATGCCCCGCCCCATTGAAGAAAATTTCCAACTCAATACGAGTCATATTAAAAAGCATAGGAGTTTTATCTGTCTGTGTAATGGTGTGTGTGCCTAGAAGAAACGAGTCATAGTTCCCCCACCATCCCAAAGAGATCTAGCTCTTTCAAACATGCTATCTCTCTGAGGTTTTGGCGCTTTGCCCCTTTGGAAACTTATTTAAACAAGGGCAAAAGTGCGATCTTAAATTCTTGTTATAAATAAATATGCCTGGAGTCCAATATATCGTAAATATTATAATATAAATATCGATTGAAAATGAGTGATGCCGGGAGAAATTATATCATGAAGTCTCAACAAATCTGGTGTGACAAGCATAGAACTCAACTTTCACTTCCTAAGGTGCGACCAGTCACACCAGATTTTTTACTTATTAATTTATTAGAATAACAGACACATATATGCAAAATATTTCTTTTTATATTTAAAAAACAAAAGGAAAATTTAGATAAGACATTACTGTATTTTATCAATTTCTTTTCTTTATTTTTTATTATAAATTATTATTTAAATTCACATTATTGTTTTTTTTTAGTAATTCTTTATTTCTTATAAATTAATTTCTAATAATGTTTTTTTATTTATACAGGGTGCAGATGGTACTACAAGAGTTGTAACAGGACCTACTAGTATTTTGCCGAAATCCAACACGGGAACTCCTAATGTCCAAGGTCAATCTCTTATCAAGATACAACCTTCTTCTCAAACAAGTAAATTTTTTCTAAATAAACCTGTCTATCAACATGCTTAGACACAAACTTAATTTTTATAATCTTATTTTTTATATTTGAAATTTTTTAATATTTATTTTTATTATTATCAGGTACTCCTGTGAGTCAACAACGTGTACAAATAATAAAAGGACCTGATGGCAAAATTCAAGTTCGAGGTCTCCTTCCAGGTATGTTTTGTTATTAACTATTTGATTTTGCATAAATAAATACTTAAAGTAGCAAAGTAAATCGCAGCAGACACGGATGGTTGGATACGATCCAACAAAAAATTTTTTCTAAAAAAAAAGTCGAGTGATTTTCAGTCCCATAAAATTGCTAAAAATTACACGACAAGTAATATTTCGAAAAACAAAATTCCTAATCATTTTCTTAACATAATGTTTGTTTATCATTTTGTTTATAATTTGTTGCATTGAAGATGAATTTCTACTTATATATTTGAACGGGCGCCAACAAAAAACCATTTCATAGAATAAAACCAAGGTCTTTAAAATACACAGGTTGGCCAGAAACTAGTAAATAAACAATTTTCGGGTCACAGTTTTTGATTGGTCCACGTCACGAAGCTCCTCCTTGCTTGTATTTTTCTATGTGACAGCGATGTTGACTGCACATAACCTAGTTTACATTCATTTTGTTTTGTTTGCAAATTGTATACTTTCTGACTAAACTAATTTAGACCTTGGTATTTACATTGCTTTATTAATAATATGCTGTATATAAATATTTATAAATGGTTTGTCCCGAAAGATATTTTATAAAAGGAGGAGCTCCATGACGTCACTCACTTGGAATGGGAAAAATGTAAACAAATCCGAGTTTGACCCCCCCCCTCTAATAAAACGAACTTTTTCGCAAGAAAGCCTTGCTATATCAGCTGTCAAAATATATAAAGGTTATGCGGCTTAAGTGTGAAGTTAGCTGTGAAAAAATACAATTAAGTCCTTTGTTGGGAAAAAACGAACTTTCCGAAGAACCCATAGTTTTTTTTAAAAAAAAAAAAAAAAAAAAAAAAAAAATTTTCCTCCCCCCCCCCAATAGCTTTTGTAAAATTTTAAATTAAAGATTGTTTTATCTTGAGCGTTCTTTTCTAAAAAGTTAAAAAGACACTATATTATTTAGTAAATTGCAATGCCATTTAAGCGTTGATTGAAAAAAATTCTTCTTTTTTTTCAAATAAAGCTCTACCTAGTTAAATTTGTTTTATTTAAAAAAATTAACATAAATTTCTTTTCAGGCCAACAACTTGTTCAAATGCCAGATGGCAAACTCCATGTATTAAATACAGCCCAAGTGGGAACTCCAGCTGCTGGTCAGCGAATGCTTGCGGCTAAACCTCAACTTAAAACTGTCACGAATATTTCATCGACTGCCACTGCAACCAAAACCACTCAAGTAGTAACACCAAAGACCACCCAGGCCCAATCAGGAACAGCTACAACCACAAGTACAACCCCATCTCCGATTGTACTTCGTCCAGGAACACAACTAAAACCTGGAACAACAGCAGTAGTCGTACAAGGAACACAAGTATGTCGATTATCTCGACATCGCCTTTTTATTCTTTTCTTCGTATATTATTAATTTTTATGGGTATTTATTAGGTATTTGCTCCTGGCTCGTTGGTGGTACAAGGGGCAGGTCAAATTGTGATGTCGAGTGCTAACCTTGCTCAACATCTTGCCTCTGGAAAAGCACAACTTGCAACAATAGGAGGCCAACAAGTATAATTCACCTACTATTAATAAATTAAAATAATTTCCTTTCATCTTTTTTTGTTAAAATTTATTCTTTTTTGAACTTGATTTTAATATTTCAAGATGGAAAAAATTTAATTTTTTTAATAATATAAATTAAAAAAAAAAAAATAATTTAAAAAAGATAAAAAAATTCAAAATAGGAGCCACCTTATGCTAAAATATACCCAAAGTTGCAATAAAAAGTACAAAGAGAAAAAATTTAAGTCAAATTTAAAATCAACAAATACTACAAAACCCACCTAATCATTGTTTTCTGTTTTCAAGAACATAATTAGTTTTTAAAATATTTTTTTAATGGAATATTGAAGTAATTACAATATTTTGGATCCTTATTTCTTAAGTATCAAATAAGTAAAGACCTCCAGTCTTTGTGACTGACTTTTAAACTTAAAAAAGCATTTAATAAGAGAGACTGGGACAATAAATAAACAAATATTCTCTTCTAAAGTTTTAAATGAGACGTTTTTTAAACTTATAATGTTGTTTTATATTTACTTAATTTTGATTTGATTTTGCTCATATATAAAAAATTTACGACTCTCCTGATGATTATATGTCAATTCGTTTTTTATTAGAATATATTGTTTATTGTGCTAAACAAGTTGGGCTACTGGAAACCACTTCTTCGTTTTACGCGACTTGATCTATTTTTCACAAAACTTATTCTCCAACTATCAAAATCTAATCTCAACAAGCATTTTCTTAAATCTCCTTTCTGAGTTTCTTCACTCACATTCTCTTGTACTTCCTGGTGTTAATCAGCAGATGATAACCATCATTTAGGCCTCTTCGGACCTTTTGGAACCAGCCCCTCTCACCAAAATAAAAAAGTAATAAAATAGAACGAGAAATATAAACAAAGATGAAGGGAATTGGAAAGTTTATAATACTTAGATAAGATTAATTAGAAAAAATATTCACTTATCTTATAATTTCTAGGTTCTCATTCGAGCGGCACCATCAGCAACATCAGGAGGACTCACTCCTGTGACGGTTAAACAAGAGCTTCAGCCTATTGCTCCCATGCCCAAAATTGAGCCGGTAGCGAAAAACACAAAACAAGAAGTAGCGACGCCTACCGAGGGCTCGACAATACCCACAGTACCATCAACACCAACAACAACTAATACCCACCGAATTGAAGAAACAACAACAACACCTAAGACCCCATCACAACAATCTGCTTCTGACCCTAGCCATGAACAACTGTTGCAGGGGCAACCCCCAGGCACAATTATCAAATGTGTCACGGCTCAGGTAAGGAAAAAAATATATATCTGCTTAATAACTGTTGATGAAAAAGATATTTTTTTTTTTTAGAAAACTAAACTGTAGTATAGTTGAGCCAATCTTCTTATCAATAATTAATATTAATATAATATTTGTTTTATTTTTTAGGTGATTCAAACTGCGCAAGGGCCCCGGATTGTATTACAAGGTTTACAAGGAGCCGAATTTTCACCTCAACAACTTGCAGCTGTACAACAACAAGTGAAACAGCAACTTCTGAAAGGTAGATTTTTTTACATCACATTTCTAAATTCATTCCTTTTATATGTTTAATAATTTTGATTTTATTTTAGCTCAAGCAAAAGGCGGCAAACAAGGTGTTCTTGGACCAACAAAAATTTATTTGGCCGTTCAACCTTCGGCTAATTCTGTCCCTCAAGCTGAAGGTGCTAAAAATTTAAATGCTACTCCAGCACCTAAACAACCTCCGGAACCTACACCAGTCGCATCTCCAATTAAGAAAATTAAGGTAAGCAAATAACTACTGGTTAAATTTTCCTTACTCACCTCACTTAAAAGGCACAGATTTAAGGGGCTTCAAGAGGGCACATTAAATATTTAGTCCGAAACTACTGAGGCATTTTAAAGTATATTTTTATCCTAATTAAAGTGGTGACCAAGTCAAAAATAAATTTCGTATTTATTTAAAAATTAATGGTCAAATAGTTCAGCACTCTTGCAAAAGATGGCAGGCTAGTCTAATAGCCGGCATTATCAGATCACTTATAATTAATAAATTTAATTTAATTTTCCATTTAACTGTGGTTTATTTGGAAAAGTTACAACGTTTCGACCACTCAGGAACAGGTACAATTCAGCTAAGATTACAAAGGTTGTTACAACTGTGACAATCTCATTTGAATAGATCACTTATAAGCCTATAGTTATATATTTTTATGCTGTTATAAATGATATATAGTATATAATAATGTTTATAAACTATTAATTATTAAAAGATCAACGAAAATTAAATACATGAAATTAAATATAGCCCTACCATCCTGCCATCTGTCGGTGTTGGGCTTTTTGGCTAACTTTTTAGCCCTAACTGCATCTTATCGGCAAAAACATGCGAACAGCTTGCCTCCTGAAGCGCCTTAAAAATAAAAAATATTTTCCTTAATTATGGCTTGATATATTTGTTAAATTTGTTACATTTTTTTAGAACACTATTTCTGAGCAACAAATTAATGGTCAAGTTGTTGAAGCAAAATCTGATACTACTTCCGGTACTTCACAAGGAAACAAATTCGTTCTCACCCCCGATTATATTCAACAAAGTATGTAAAAATAAAATCATATATATTAAAATTCTAATTCCTTCTATTTTTAATAAAATTTTTCCCATTATTTCTTTAGCAATAAAAAATGCATTAAAACAAGAGAACCTAAATCCTGAAATTGAAGAGAAACTTCTTCAACTTCAACGCTACCAGGAACGCCAAATGCGTGAAGGGAAAGATCCAACAATAACAACAACAATCACAAGTGGAAGTTCTAATGTCTCATCGAGTTCTCAGGTCTCGTCAGTAAATGCTCTTGCATCGGTGTCGAGTCCGAGACCACCGTCCAGGAAACGACCGGCAGCAGCAATGCTTAGTGCCAATGCCAGTGCCAATGCCAAGGACCAGGATGGAAACGAAATCGTCACCTCACCGCCACCGTCCTCTAATCGGCGCAAAGTTCTCCGGCTTGAAAATAAGGAGCCCAAGTCAGTATTACCAAATGAACCCACCCCGTACTCATCACACTTAATTATTGACATTTTTTCTTAGTAATTAATTTTGTGAATTTCACTCGCTTTTTTTTTTTTTTTGTTTTCGCATCAGAAAATAAAATATTTAGAAATCTATAAAAAAAAATTAAATGAATAAAAAATATTTTATCTTCTTATAAACAAAATTACAACCCAATTATTTATTAAAAATTTTAATATTTAACAATTTAATTTATTTAATTTTTTTAATTTATTTCCAAATATTTATTATTTTTTATATTTAAGTTTTTTTTTTAATGCCCAAGCGAATTTTTAAAACAATTTCTGTTTTTATTCGAAAGGAGAAATGACCAATTGATTTTCAACAATTCAATTTCCGTACTTTTTTTTAAGGTTTATGAAAAAGTATTTTTGAAAAAAAAAATTTTTTTGTTAGATTTTTTTGAAATCTGTCGACAAATTAAAATTTTTTTTTTTTTTTTACAAATATAAATTAATCTTTTATATGAAAAATATTTTATATTATTATATTGTATTAGAAATTCCGAAATTTTTTATAATTATTTTGCAGATTGTAATTTTTTAGAAAATATTTTTAAATGTATTTTATTCCATATTTTTTTCGCACTTTCTTCCTTTTGTCAGGGAGATTTTTTTATGGAAAATTTTATAATTAATAAAACCATTATTTAATATAATTTGTTTCTATTCTTGATTCGGGTGAATTAAGAAAATTCTAAAACTTTTTTATTCACCGATCTCGATTTCAAAGACAGCCAAAATCCTCCTATTTACTTAAAATGTAGAATATCAAAATTTCTCATTCAACCCGTAGTGCTTGCTCCTTATAAATCCTCCATTTCCATATTTATTAAGAAAATATAGCCATCTATTCAATGGGGGATGCCCAGTGGGTCCAAATATTTTCAATAAATAAGAAGGAAAATTAAAATGAAAAATAAAAAGTTCAAATGGAATTTCTAATAAGAACCACTTTCTAATTAAAATAATAATAATTACTGTAGTGATTAGTGTGCTGGCTTTTTGTACCAAGGGTTGCGGGTGGGCGGGCTTCACATCTACACTGGGGGGCTTCGCCCTCTATGCCTTTTCTATGAAAATAAAGTTTTTTTTTTTTTTTGTTTTGTTTCGTTAAGGTCTTTTTCGGCAACGAAGGCTATTTAGACCCCGCCTCTATTTATTTCAATTGGATTGGTATCCAATCCAAATGAAATAAATTGTCGCATGAGACGGGATGCGAACCCGCAACCCTTGGTACAAAAAGCCAGCACACTAATCACTACACCAAGGCCCGATGGCTAAAATAAAATTATTATTACTACGTATTCCAATCCAGTGCCTGCTTGAGAATTTCTTTACATTCATAGAATACTTCCTATGGGAGAAATCGTAACTTTAGGAATTAATAACTCAAAAAGTTATAGGAATTTCGGGACCCGAGTATTTTTCCTGGACTTATAAAGTCCTTTATAAGCCTGCAAAATTACGTTTCAAAATTCTAACGGGAAGTTGGTCAAACAGAGTGGGACAGACGGACGGACACATTATAAATATATATACTGTAGATAATTTAAATTAGACCAGCAAATTTTGAGCTATTTGTAAAATAATAAAAACCGTACGAGATGGTTTCAAAAAAAACTTACTAGGAAGTTTACTTGTAGATAAATCCAGAAGATTTTAGTACTTTTAGATCTGATGATATTCAAAGTTGGAATGAAACTGGAAATTTCAGCTGGCCGACTGATCAGGCACGTAGCCTCGGGAGGGAGATCGTAGTTCTCTCTTTAAATGAATATCATTTAAGAAAATGATAACTCCCACTCCTGAAAAAATATCCTGGCTACTGGCCTGCGCCTGATGTAATTAATAAGATCCTGAAAATAAAGTCTGCCTGTCAACCTGAATATATATACCGGTATATATAAGTAAACTTCCTCTAATTTTTTTTTGCATTTGGAACAGTGAGAACTATTAAACAATATTTAACAACCTGTGAGTATGTTTTTTGTTTGTGAAGCGAAGCACCCCATAGCTCTCGAGATCTCCAGCCTTTCCGGGGCATTGGTGTGCTCTCCTTTGCATCCTTCTCTACCTGGGCCAAGGGGTGCTTGGCACCAACAAAAACATAGTCTTGTTAAATATATCTATGATTAGTTAGTAGTCCGAATCGAGGCATACAGGGTGTTTCAGGAGGAATGGTAAATATTATAGGGGGAGGTAGTATATTCGAATTGCATAAAAAATTCCATATAACATGCCCCAGACAACTTGGAATATTGAAGCAATATTTCAGAAACATTGGGAATCATGCATATAATGGCAATATTGCAGGAATATTGCAAATCTTGCAAAATATTGGCAACATTGCAGCAATATTGCAGTGGCAATATTCCTAGCTAGGCGGAAAGGAATCCTGAAACACCCTGTATTGAATACTAATATCGAAAAATATTTAATTTAAACAATAGTCAATAAGGGTCAATCAAATTATTAACTTAAGCCCCAAGCCTCTGGAACAAAGCCTTGGAGGATTAAGGTAAAACTTTGACTTCTTGAAGGCTTTTGACCAGGTATGACACAATGTTGAATAGATTAGAAGTTTATATATACTCCTAGATATGTGTTGTCGATGGCGATACACAATCAATGAAGGAGTCTTCCAACGTATCTTCCCCTTATTTTTTAAGTATTTCATTGTAACTACCTCAAATTCGATTCCTATCTTAGGCATCTTAGAAAATAAGAATCTCAAAATTAAGTCAAATCCCAATCCAAAAAGACACACTGTTGTCTAATTTCTAGATACAAAAACATCTTCCCCCCCTCCTATCATATATAGCAATAATATCCTTGAGTTCAAAAACTCGCTTTCTGTTCTATGAAATTCAATTTCTTCATATCTTTAGTAGAAACTATCTAAATAAAATATTATTATAGGCTTTTTTTATCTCTTATTTTATAATTTTAATTTACAGCTGCTAATTGGAAATCAAAATTTTCGATAAATAACTTTTCCAAAAAAACATGTGGAATTTTGAACCAAGACTTTCAAAATTATGAATTTGGGTAGTTCTGATCTAGAAGAAGGTTATAATATATTGTGTGTTAACCCTCATTGTTACTTGGTACAGAAGCCGATCACCTGGCGATGCAGACACGCAGGGCAATGGAATTCCTTCAACAACACCCCTTGCCAGATCGCCAGGCGCATCCTCGGCTTCTAATACTCCTAAAGTCTCCAGGACAGTGAAATGGAAGGAGAGCCAAGACGAGCGGAAAAAGCAGCAATTGCTGACTAAATTGCAAGTTGTACTATTCCGACATAAGGAGCTACTCAAGAAAGATATGATCAAGAAACGAGCCCTTCTTGAAAAAGAACTTCAAATAGAAATCCAGGTAATTAAATCTTCTTCATAAATAAGGCAGTCGAAACCAAATAAAGAAAAATATTCTTCTTTTTCTACTTTATTTAATACAAATGTCGACGTTTCTCCCGGGCCTCATCAGGACATGTGCTATGTTTGCCTTTAGCTTAGAGGAGCTCTTGGCAACTCCTGACATTCTGTTGGTGCGAACTTTCGTCGGAAAGCATGAGTTCTGGTTCAACTCATGCAAGAGCTCCTCTAAGCTCAAGGCAAACATAGCACATGACCTGCTGATGGCCGGGAGAAACGTCGACATTTGTATTAAATAAAGCGGAAAAGGAAGAATATTTTTCTTTATTTGGTTTCAACTGCCTTATTTCTTCTCATTAATTAATTATACAATCAGCCACTACTCTTGGAAATTAAATCTTATTTTAAGGAATAAAGAAAAGAGCGATTGCAGCTATGTTTATTTCGTTTATTAGGCACTTTAACCTAATAAACGAAATAAACTCAGCTATCCACCTCACTTTAAATCTTATTCTTTTATCACCTAATCTTATAGCTAGGCTTTCATTTATTTTATAACGAACTCAAAGTACTTTATATAAACTCCGCGAGGCGGAGGAGGGAGGAGGTTTATTTAGTTCTCCAAGTCATGCTTCTATTATATTTTATTTCTACTAAAATTAATTACCTTTAGAATATAATGACAATATATTAATTTTTTTTAACTAACTCAGCAAATAGCCGAAAAAAGTAGTTACGTCGGAAGTTGAACTAAGGATTTGTTCTCAGAACCTCCCGACGATACAGTGAGGGATAATATCAACTCCCACCCATGCGTTTTCTACTTGTGATTATTTCATTGGTTTTATAAAAGAAAATGAAAATTTTTATTGGAAATTTTCTAGGTTTGAACCATGAAAGTTTCCGCTAAAAAATATATATTTTTTTAAAAACAATGAAATAATCACAAGTAGAAAACGCATGGGTGGGACTTGATATTGTCCCTCACTGTACTTACTTTTTTTACGGCTATCTAAGTTAATTAATATTATTTATATATAATGTCTAAATGATCATTTAGATTTTTTTTTTAAGCAGCTTCCCTTATCGAGTACTATTTTAAGAACATTTATTTCTTTAATTTTTTAAGAAATTTTTTTAAAATAGGTCCTGATAGATGACTTTATAATGTTAGATTGTACAATTCAGTTGACTGCAAAAACTAAAATAAATAAAAAAATATAAAATCTTTTATTTGAAAAAAAAAATCTATCGACCATCAGTTACTCGACGAGGGAAGCTACTGCTATCAATTTAAATATTATATACTCGTCAGAGTCGGAAAACATTTTTTATATTTTTAATAAATATTTTGTTATTTTCATCATGATATATTTAATTATATAAAATTTATGGATCATTAAATTCTATGTATATTAAAATTTTTAGTTCATTTTATTCTTAAATATTAATTTTGATATAATCATATTTTTTCTTAATTTTTTTAAATAGAAGGATCTTTCAAATGAACTTGCCACTCGGACCAAAGCAGAACGCACCAAACAAGATGAGGTTCAACGCACAGGAAGTAGTAAGAGGAAATCGGCAGCTGTAGCAGTGACAAGTCCTCCAACAGCTGCTAAGGCTTCTTCACGCTCCAAAAGGCAGCGTGGTCATGGGGGCCAAGGCAATACCGGAGATGGTGCTGGAGGACTTGGTTCAACACCTTCATCAGGCGCTGGCAGAAAGAAGGAAAAAGTCTACTGCGTTTGCCGAACTCCTTATGATGAAACCAAGTAAGCCGCATTCACATATTTCATTCAGTTTATAAGAGAATATCAAGAAAAGCCCAAATACTAATAATTCAAATGTTATTATTTCTAGGTTTTACGTTGGTTGCGATCTATGTAATAATTGGTTTCATGGTGACTGTGTGGGCATCACAGAGGAAATGAGTAAAACTCTAACTGAATTTGTATGCAGCGAATGCAAACATGCTCGGGATACTAAAGAATTATATTGCCTCTGTCGCCAGCCTTATGATGAATCCCAGTGAGTGAAAACTTGAATTTTTCATCTAGATAAATCTACTACTAAAGACAATTTTGTATTTCTCGTATAATTTTCTTTTTTAATCTGTCGATTAATGATTTGGACAAGTAATTTTAATTATTTAAAATTTTTCTTATTGAACAAGAACATCATTATTAAAAAGACAACTTATCTTTGATTATTATTAAAACTTTTGGGGTTTGAATTATTATTATTAGGGGAATTTTTAATTATAGACCACATTTTTGTTATTAATTATTTATTAAAAATATAAATACTGTACAACGTTTCGACTGCTTATTCTGCAGCCGTTCTCAAGTATTGTGCACTTGCTCCGATTCAAGTGAACTGAACTTGAGAACGGCTGCAGAATAAGAAGTCGAAACGTTGTACAGTATTTATATTTTTAATAAATAACTAATAACAAAAATGTGGTCTATAATTAAAAATTCTCCTAATAATAACAATCCCTTTGAGTTAGGCATCATCTAATATTATCATGTATATATAATTAAATACAGAAAGAAAGAGAATCTTATTTAATAATTTGTTCGGGCGAATAACACAGGGGAACAGTGATATTGTTGTCGGAGTATTTGATGCTGTTCCTGGATATATGGGTAGCGCTGATTCCAAAAATGCCATGAGATTTGTCACATCGCCTCTACTTTTTGACCTATAGAGAAAAATTTTAATAGAAAATGTACTCTAAAGCGGTTCTAATTTTGAATTACTTAGATATTTTTGAGGCGTTATCCCATAAAAATATCCAGATAGATGAATTACTTAGAAATATAAAGTTGTAGTCCAATCGGAGGTAATTTAGTGGAAAAATCGAATTTTTTCCAGTTTTTTTAACATTGGACACTCCTAATTTTTCCCATTCATAAATGCAAAAACTATATATTTATGATATTCCATAATTCTTTAGCTTTCCAAAAATTATTCATTCGCGAAAATCTGTTAATAATTAACGAACTTATATAACAAAACAGTTATCAATCTGATAAAAAAACAAAACACTTTGGCTGCCTATCTTTTAGGCGCTTTGCTTATAGGAATAAACTTATAATTATTCAGATATATTTAACTATTTTGTTCATGATTTCAATAATAATTAAAATAGATTTTCACGCATGAATGATTTTTGGAAAGGTAAAGAACAATAGAATATCCTAAAGATATTGTCAATATATAGTTTTTTCATTTAGGAAAGGAAAAAATTGTATTAGGAGTGTCCAAAGTTGAAAAAAAAAACTGAAAAAAAAACACTTAATCACCTCCGATTGGACTGGAACTTTATATTTCTATGTAATTCATCTATCTGCATTTTTTTAAGGGCTAACACCTTGAAAAAATAGAGGCAATTCAAAATAAGAGCACATTCTCTATTAAAATTTTATTTTCTCTATATCTCTAAAATAGTGGTAGGTGATGGGTCGAAACAGCATTTTCGGAATCAGCGCTACCCAAATATCAAGGAATAGCTTCAAATACCTGGCCAACAAAAAAATAGTTTTTTTTTTTGTTCCCCTGTGTAATTTTTATTTAAATTTTATCTAGTTGGATTTTATAACTGTGTTATATCCATAACATTAACATTTTATTTTAAATGTCTACAGGTTTTATATTTGTTGTGATAAATGCCAAGATTGGTTCCATGGCCGATGTGTAGGAATTTTACAAAGTGAAGCTGACAATATTGATGAATATATATGTCCAAATTGCCAGCGTAATAGTAATATTAATTTTGCAAATATGAAGAGTCTCACTCATAAAGATTTTGAAAATCTTAAAAAACTCATAAAACAAATACAGGTAATTATTTTGAAACTTTTCTTTCTTTTAATTTCTTTTTAATAATATAATATCAAACAATTTTCAAATTTTGAATTTACCCGTATTTAATTTGTACCCTCTGAAATGACTTTTTTTATCCTTTCCTACAATATGAAGTCATTTTCCCATGACTTTATGGGATCATCAAATAAACCACCAAATTCTAAGAGGGCCAGTAAGAATTTACGATGAGCATGTGACATTTATGTTTAAATGACTACAATTGCTCTCTTCTTTCTTTACCAATTTAATAAAAACTTGCTGTTCGCAAATATTAATTAATAATTGTCCTATTTGCAGAGCCATAAGAGTGCCTGGCCATTTATGGAACCAGTTGATCCAAATGAAGCTCCAGATTATTATAAAGTTATCAAAGAGCCAATGGGTAAGCCCATTTTTTTTACTTATTATATTTTATTCATAAATATTAAACAAATTATTTTTTTCTTCAGATTTACAAACGATAGAATTGAGGATTAATGAGAGAACGTATCAAAAATTAAGTGAATTCATTGGTGATATGACAAAAATATTTGACAATTGTCGCTATTATAATCCAAAAGAATCGCCATTCTTTAAATGTGCAGAATCTCTTGAATCCTACTTCGTAAACAAGATAAAATTTTTACGAGATCAGTGAGTTAAAGATAATATTTTTTTTATTTTTAACTATTCTATTTATTAATAGAATAAGAAACAACTCATAGAAACACTCGCAAGTCACATTAAGAAATTCTTGTTAAAGCATTTCATAAACAATAACGATAATAAATAATAAAATTTATTATTACACATATCAATTAACAGAAGGCCATTGAGAATTTATAGACGACACCACTTAAAAAAAAAAAAGATACTATTATTATTATTTATTGTTTTATATACCATTCCTTTGTAATTATGAAAAAAAATACTAATTTACCCAAAGTGCTTTCTTGACCTTTGGAAAATTTGGTAGACCAAGAAGTAAAGTGTAATGTTGGGAATCCATTCAAATAAATTTTATATATACACGATTTGGAGCCTTTCTTCTACCTACATTCGATATCTAAACCATTAGGCCTTCTCTCTTTTAATAAGAAAGTTAAGTCATATTTTATAATTTTATATTCTATTTAATTTTAGAACCTGCTCTGACCCTCTGCTGATCATTTAGATCCTTTTGTACAGTAATTTCTTGAGTCAATTTTATATATATATATTTATTGTAGTTGAGTTGAATTGATATCAAGGAAGGATTGCGAAATCAGAGAATGGCAGCCATTTTTTATATTTTATTGGGCCGACGTTTCGTTCTCGATAGAAGCTATCTTCAGGAAAAGTCCGATGGTGTATGGGGTCCGATTGCATCCATCTTGGGCTCTTTAACTAAGAGCATTTTAGAATAATAAATGTAAAATACCCATCCACACCATATTTCTTCCGTGATCATGAGTTCATAAACTTTCTTTTATCATTGACTTTTGTACATGTTTTCTTAAAGTATCTTATATAATAAATTTATTTATTTTCATGCCCTAAAAAATTATATTTTGTTCGATAAAAATCTATATTTTTTTTATTTTAACAAACAGTAAAGACAAATTTATCAAAATAAAAATGATATATTCATTCGTATTTTAATATCCCTTTATTAAATCTACTTCTATCTTGGCCTTATACCTCTCAACCTAGAGTTGTTGACAAATTGATAGTGTGGAAGCAAAGGGGCGTAGGTTCGGATCCCAAGCAGTCCGATGAATTTATTTAAATCATTTGGATAACAAATGATATAAATAAATGTGTCTGGTTCCCTTAATATATCGTTTCTAAATAATGTGTATCGTCTAAAGTCAAACAGGTCTAGGCAAAGTTAACTTTTAACATCTGAAATCAGCATTAATTCATTTTAACACCTTGCCTCAAATTGCTATTCTTTAAGAAAAAACATTAACGTCAAAGCGTTAACATTTAGTCAATAGTGTTAAAAATTAATGTCTGTGGTAAGGTGACTACTCGTACCGATTTTGACGGGACAGTCCCGCTTTTTGGAGGACTGTCCCGCGACCCGCCGATTATTAAAATGTCCTGCTTTTTAGAAAATATCTACTTTTCTTATTTTAAATGTACTGTCCCGCTTTGTCTCAAAGAAAATGTGGTCGCTTTTGTCTATGGGGTGCCTTTAATATTTTAACGCCGTATTTAATGCATCAAAATGGAGTCTTTAACCAAAAAGTAAGGTTATGATTTTGACAGCAACATGTTAACGTTTTGTTAAAAAACTTTAGAGAATAGCATTTTTTAACGCTGATGTGTCTGAGAGGCCTACTAGATCGAGAATAAGAAATCAAACATGTAAAAGACGAGATTAACATTTCGTTATTGTAAAAGAAATCGCTTAAAAATAGAATTTCTTAAAAATAAATTTCAATCATATTAAGGAATGAGACGAAAAATCTTTTCTGTCTCAGTTTCCTTAATATACCATAACACCAAGCAACACATATAAACATAACATAACAATCATGAAAAGAAATTAATACAAAACACAATTATTTAGATCTTTAACAACTGAATAAAATGTAAAATAAAAGAGAACAGTTCACTGTAGATGTTGGATCTTCTTCCAGTAATGCTGTCCAAGCTGATACACGACCACAATCATCTGACAAAAGAAGAAAATCTACAAGTAGATGAAAATATTTTAAATTAACACAGAAGCTGCATCAAAATTATATATATGGAATAACATTTATAAGCATTTCTACTATATATGATTTTTTGCAGGTCAATTGTACATTAATTGTATCCATATATATATATTATTAAGCATGTATTTAAAAAACAGAAATGTCCTTAAATTGTCAAACTATACATATATATATGTATTTATATACATATATATATATAATTAATTTTATTACATAATCCATAATTTATGGAACAAAAAGAAAAAAAATTTTGATCCTTGAAAATCAAACAGAAAAAGAATTTTACATTATTAGGTGCTGAATATATAAACTAATTCTTTTGTATAGATTCACAAATGTATTATCTAAAGAATTACATTTTATAAGCACCGATATATGGATGTCCCCCTCAGTAAATATTATTGTATTTAATTTTAAAATTTTTATTTTAATTAAGTTTTACCAGGCCTTGTAAATAGCAATGAGGATAATTACTCATAAACAATATAACGTACTTTAAATTATTCTTTTCTTTTTTTTTTTTTTAATTTCCCCCCTACATTATTCAGAATTGGAATTTTTCATTAATTTGTTCATTTTTTTGTTTCAAATTAATAAATATGTATATATATATTAATAATTTTCAAGTTTTTTTTTTGGAAATTTAAAAACAAATACTTTTTTTTTTGTTATATATTCATTTTAATCTTTTATTAATATTTTGTAGTTATTTTATTAAAAATTAATTATTTCACTTTATCTTCTACTCCTTTCATGCCAATGGAAAAGTTCCAAAAAAAAATGGCTCTCGTATCCGATAGATTTTTTGTAAAATAATTATTAAATAGTAATAAGTACTAATATAAATCTAAAAAAATGGGTTTAAACATCCATATGGCATATTCCTGAGTGTCTCTTTTGTCCTCCCCTAAAGAAGTCATCAAAACTTTTCGGATGCCACTGTATGTTGAAATATTAAATGTAAAAAAATGTGTAAATGTAAGAAATATGTTCTGTTCAAGAATGACATTCCACAAAATTGAAGAAATCTATCGATCGGATACGAGAGCTAATAAAATATGTGTAAATTAAAAAAAAAAAAAAATTTAATATTTTTTTAAAATATAAAAATAAAATAAAATGCAAATATGTTAAATTGATAGAAATGTTGTTCCGAATTCTTCAAAGACATTTATCAACAATCTTGATCCACTTTATAAATGCTTTTTAAATATTTGGAATATCATTCTTATCAAATGGAACATATTTTCTTTTCATTTTCACGCTTTTTTGTTAAAAGAAAAAAATCTAGTGTATTAAATATTTTTTATTTTAAAAGTTATTTAAAATTAATAAATTAAATGAAATAAAAAATATTGATAATAGAAGGGAGTACACAGATAATAGATTCACCTTAGATTATCTTTTTTTCCTCTTTTCCTCATTCCCAATACAACAAAACAAGTTGTTATCTTGTTATCTAATTTCATTTAAATTAAAGATTGCCATGATTTTTACGTTTTAATTATTTTCGCAAAAGTCTAAATGTTTTTTCTAATTATAGTAAATTATACTCTTATACTGATTCGGACGAGTTTTCAATCAAATTAAATTGACATTTGCAGCTTCTTCGTCGAGGACAGATGTTCGGCCAAAAAATTATAAAAACTTTGTTTTTATTTTAATGTTAGTTTGTGAGGGTCAATATTAAGTCCCACCCACAGGGCCGGTGCAAGCTATTCTGCCGCCCTAGGCAAGATATTTTTTTTTGCCCCCCCCCCCCCAAAAAAAAAAAACTTTAAAAATTTAATTTGCCGCCCCCCTCCTTAAAATTTTCTCCAATCTCAAAAATTTTTCTGCGGAAATTTTTTTTTTTTTTTGCGGAACCAAAATTTTTTCCCGTGTGGCCGCGGAACATTTTCTCTTGCGCGGAATCAAAATTTTTTCCCATCCGAAAAAAATTTTTACCTTTTTTTTAGAGACGCTAAATTTTTGCCGCCCCCAGGACCGAAATTTTTTTCCGTGTGCCGCCCGCGGAACCAAATTTTTTTTCGGGTGCCGCTTGCGGAACCAAAAATTTTTTTTTATTTTTCCCTTTTTGCCGCCCTCTCCAGGTTGCCGCCCTAGGCGGCCGCCTAGTTTGCCTAGTGGACGCGCCGCCACTGGTTGGCATGAAGGCTACAATTTTAATCAATTGCGCTGGCTGGAGTTGGAGAACGAATTTGGAGGAGTTTATTCCCTGTGGTGAACAGATATAAGGGAGATATGATTTGTGCAGCGATCCTTTGAACACAGATCAAACAGCCTTTGAAGAGGTTTAGAATCACAAAGTATATATATATATATATGTTTAGAACAGTGGTTTAGAATTATAAGTTTAATTTTTAAAATCTCCACAAGAGTGCAGCACAATCGGTTATTTTATATTATAAGGATATCTATACAAAATATGTATAGTTTATATTAAAAATTTCCAAATCCATTAATAATATGTATCAGGAGATTAAAAACATAAAGGAGTGTCACTTCTGACGTGACGTCACTTTTGGCGCCAACACACTCTTCTATTCTCAGTGAACAAATACAGCAGGATTTCTTTGTCTGATTTGTGCTGCGACCTTGTGGAGATGTTTTGAATTATAAGTATAATTTTTAGTCTCCACAAGAGTGCAGCACAAATCAGTTATTTTATTCAATTAATATACAAAATATTAAAATAGCCAATTCCATTGATAATATGTATCAGGAGATTAAAAACAGAAAGGAGTGTTACCTCTGACGTGACGTCACTTTTGGCGCCAACACACTCTTCTATTCTCAGTGAACAAATACAGCAGGATTTCTTTGTCTGATTTGTGCTGCGACCTTGTGGAGATGTTTTGAATTATAAGTATAATTTTTAGTCTCCACAAGAGTGCAGCACAAATCAGTTATTTTATTCAATTAATATACAAAATATTAAAATAGCCAATTCCATTGATAATATGTATCAGGAGATTAAAAACAGAAAGGAGTGTTACCTCTGACGTGACGTCACTTTTAGCGCCAACACACTCCTCTACTATTCTATTCTCCTGTTCGTTAGACCTACTATATTTTCTTTCAATTTTTACTAAAATAAAATTAAAACGTATGAAGAAAAAATAAATTTTAATAATAATTATTTATAGTTATATTTATTAATCATATAAACATTTGATATATATATATAGTCTATACTCAAAATACAGTAAAATAATCTGGTGTGACTGGCGCACAGCACACAACTTTCTCTTACCTTCGGTAATCGAAAGTTGTGTTCTGTGCTTGTCACAGGGCCGGCGCAAGCTATTCTGCCGCCCTAGGAAAGATATTTTTTTGCGCCCCCCCCCAAAAAACTTTAAAAATTTAATTTGCCGCCCCCTCCTTAAAATTTTCCCCGATCTCAAAAATTTTTCTGCGAAATTTTTTTTTTTTTTCGCGGAACCAAAATTTTTTCCACACGTAAAAATATTTTACCTTTTTTTTAGAGACACAAAATTTTGCCGCCCCCGGGACCGAAATTTTTTGTGCCCCCCGCGGAACATAAATATACTGTATTTTACCTTTTTTTTAGAGACACAAAATTTTGCCGCACCCGGGACCGAAATTTTTTCCCGTGTGCTGCCCCGCGGTACATCAATTTTTTCGGGTGCCGCTTGCGGAACCAAAATTTATTTTTTCCTTTTTGCCGCGTTGCCGCCCTAGGCGGCCGCCTAGTTTGCCTAGTGGACGCGCCGCCTCTGCCCACCCATGCGTTTTCTACTTGTGATTATTTCATTGTTTTTATAGAAGAAAAAAATCTTTATTGGAAATTTTCTAGGTTTGAACCATGAAAGTTTCCATTAAAAAATATAGAATATTTCTTTAAAAACAATGAAATAATCATAAGTAGAAAACGCATGGGTGGGACTAATATTGACTCTCACTGTACAAGACAGTTGACCAATAATAACTAAGATTAAAATAAAAACAAAATTTTTATAATTTTTTGGCCGAACATCCGTTCTCGAGGCTTCAAATGTCGATTTAATGTAAATTATACCTTTTTTTTGGTTTCTTCTCAATATGTGTTTTTTTTATAAAAGGAGTAGACTAAGAAATTTGATGTGAAACATCTAAAATTTAGTAATATTTTTTTTATCTTCATTTTTCGGAGTTCGATATAAGCCTATTCGTGTTTGAAGGGAGCCCAGAGTGTTATATAAAGATTTTTGTAACATTCAGTATATTAGTCAGGCTCGTTACCAGGCTAAGGATATGAAGTCACCGAAATCTCAAAAGAAAAATATATATTTAGGCCTTTATAAAAATAAGGTAGAGAGGGATATACAATGTCAAATAAAATAAAACCTTTTATATCAAGAATTTATTCCCATATCAGTGGCGTAGCGAGGGGTGGGCAAGGGGGTCATCGTGCCCCGGGCGCTACTCACAAAGGGGCGCCAAATGGTCCGCAAAACAAAAAATTGCTGGACAATTTTATTATAATTAATTTCTGGAAAATATATTTTAAATGTAATATAATAATTTTGTATATTTACATATAAAATATGGTTTTCAAAAAGGGGGGGGGAAAAAAAAGAGGGTCCCCCCCGGGGTCAAACTGGCTCCCCCCCCCCCATATTCATGTAGATTGTTGTTTGATCTGTGATAACCTATATTCTTTGTGAAACCTCGGAAAAAATATTTGCTTGTGTCACCGTATTTTGGACTTCAAACTACAACCAATTCAAAAATATTCAAGATAAATTTCTATACTCGATATTTTAACGAGGGGGGGGGGCATGGGACGAGCTATCCTCCGAAGGGCCTGGAAAACCCCACATTTTCTCAATTTTTCTGGGCAGGGCCACGAGCCTTCTGGGGGGGGCTCACCCGGTACCCCCCTAGTTACGCCCATGCTCGTTATTTTTAAATATATCTATTGGGGGTCCAGGCATTCTTATTTAAGCCATTTGGTATACAAAATATAAATATTTTCCCATATTTATAAATTTTACATCTTGAATTTTAATACATCGGTGGAAACGAAATATATCTGGTCACAAAAAATCGGGTTCGACCAGTCACACGAGATTTTTTGAAATTTAAATTTGACCTCTCTTTCAAAGTACATTTTTCCCTTCAAAAAATAAAAAAAAAAGTTTCCCCCCCCTCTCGGGGGGGGTGTGCGTGCGAAACACGTCTCCCCCCCCCGGCGGGGGAGGGTTTTTTATTAAAGAAAAATTAATTGGCACGCCTTTAAAAAAAAATAGGTCGTGGAAAAAAAAATAAAAAAAAAAAACTAAAAAAAAAAAAAAAAAAAGTACTTTTATTTTTTTTTTTGCATTGACGATGGTGTTTTCTTTTTATTTAGTGAATAATATAATCAAAATGTTGATAAAATAATAAAAAATGAAATTCAAAAATAAATATTGTAACCTAATCTACAACTGTCATTTCATTTGTAAGTATATTTATTATTTTCTTTAATTAATATCAGATAATTAAATTCAGTTTGCTTTTATTTATTTTTTTGTTTCAGATAAGGAACTAAACATATGGAAAATTAATTTTAGAATAAATATGGCCCGAAAAGTGAAATCTGGTCTGGCAATCCCCCATCGGTCCCCCATTAGTTTATGAATCCTTAAGATTTAAAAAAAATTCAAAAGTAATATTTATTTGGTTTCTAAATTAAATCAAGAAGAATAGAAAAAAAGAAGGAAAAACTATACTATTTAATTATGTGTTATTTTAATTTGATCCTACAAGAAGCATTTTATATGGTTAAAAAAGAAAAAAATTTGGATTAAAACATTTTAAAAGCATCTCATATTATTTTTGAATATAAAATTATCTAAAAAAAGAAATATAAAATGTCAAATTAATATTATAAATGTACTGAATCTTGTTTTTGTTTAAATTTGATGAATTTTGAGTTTCCTTTCTCGAGCATGCGCACTCGAGCTATTAATATTTACGTAAATTACAGTTATTTACGAGATTTTTGTAAATAACTGCAAAATCGTGTAAATAGCCCAAATCTGGCCAACACTTAGCCCGCCTTTACTTTCCTAAAATGGATGCAGTTCATGTCACTTTTTTTTAACAGTTAATATTTCAATCTGACTTTTGGTGATTTTAAATGATTTAAATGTCTTCAGTGAGTTTTTCTTTTATTGTGACACATGATGGATTATCAATATCTCCTTCGTGATGTACCTGCCACGCTCTCCTTCATAGGTAATTCAAATTTATTTATCATTGGTTCCTCAGCAACCAAACTCATCAACGCCATGCAAAAAAAAGTTTATAAAAATTCACTTGAAATAATCTCTCTCGATTTTTATTTAGAATAAATATTATATATTAGAATTTTCTTTTAGTTGGTTGAGTTTGGTTTTCTAAAGATTTTAGCTTGTGTTTATATAGTTCATATAAATCAAAACTTAACAAAGTTTTGTTTAGTATTTTACAAAGATTAATCGAAAATAATCTTAAAACACAGACACTTTAATCTGAAAATACTTAAAGGATAGATATTTTATTTAATTAACAAGATTATGTATAAAATAATAAAAGAAGATTAATTTCTATTTTTAACAATTCAGTGAATGCTCTCATATTTCTTAATCAGTTTCATTTTATTTTATAATACAATAAAAAGTCTAGATTATAATCATAATATAATTCGTTTACATGAATTATATTTTATCAATTTATTCTACTGGCTTTAATTTTAAAACATAATTAGTTAAATAAAATATCAAGTTCAACTAAAAGTCAAATTAAAAAAATCTGGTGTAACTGTCGCACAGCACACAACTTACTCTTACTTTCAGTAATCGAAAGTTGTGTTCTGTGCTTGTCACACCTGATTTTTTGTGTCGAGATATATTTAGTTTCCGCCAATATATTAGAATTTAAGATGTCAAATTTATAAACATGGGAAATATTTATATTTTGTTACCATGGCAACCATTTCTCCTATCTTTCCTATGAAGCACAAGAGTAAAGTGTGCTTCAAACAATTTTGAGGGCAAAACGAGAATATACATTTTAAAATGCATCTAAAAAATAATTGATTTTTGAATTTTAATCAAAATCGTTAGAGCGAATTTTGAGAAAATCGAAAAAACTGAAAAAATACATCAGTAAAGTATTAAAGTAAAGCATTAGTACTTTTTGGTTGATTTTGATCAAAAGCTTATTTTCACGCCCTAGGTAGGTGTCTAACTTAAATATAAAATTTCAACCTCCTAGCTCAATTCCTTCATGCTTTAAATTGAACCCAGGCAGATACACAGACAGACAGACCATGTTGCGAAAACCACTCTTGGATTTAGGGGACCTCAAAGCGTTGATGGATATACACGTTTTGAGGTCCCCTGAATCCAAAAAGTGCTTTTCGCGACATGGTCTCTCTCTCTTTCCTTAGCTAGATCCGGTTCTCCGAATAAAAATAATACGATAAACACTAACACGTGGTGAGCATGCCTTAATTCACCTGCCAGAGATAAATAGAGATAATGACGTAAGAGAGATTTCCGATGTGGAAGCAACAAATAAGATCATGCTTAGGTACGATGGAGGGAGGGAGAGAGAAGGTGGGAAAAGATTTCACCATCCTCAAGTGGATGTCTATCCTCCCCAATGGGCGACTTTTGAGTTGCTTATTCATTCAACGCCCACAATTCATAATAAAGATCAAGAACCTTTTTTATCAATATTTATCATCATTTATAATTCCTGGCCCAATCAATTATTAAAATATATCATGTCATTAGCAATGACATATTTAATTTTTCTAAACATAATTCAAGGATTATTCCAAAAATTTAGATTGCTTGTTAATCCGTGTTTATCTTTCTGAAGTGCTTTCTTACGTTTGCATATTAGCACGTCTCAGAGCCTCGAGACCCCTCCCCCTTCAAACAGAAAAAATATTATGATTAATCTTATTAAAGTACTTTTAGTACTATTTTCTACTCAAAAAATCCTGTCCCTTAAAAAATCCTGGGACCACCATTGTAGCTGAGCCAGTGTTTCTCAAACTAAGTGTCGCGACACACTAGCTTCAGGTGTGTCCCAGAAATATTCTATAATAATTATCTTCTAACATTATTACTTCCACTTACCTATAGGTATATGTTAAAATACATCTAATACTATTAAACGAGTAATGTACATTTATTTGTTTGTTTGTCAGCACATCAGTTCTCGAAAACGGCTCTAACAATTTTTTTTTTTTTTAATTTTAAATATATACTATTTCCAGCAACAATATGAAATTGCGCCAGGTCTCATCTTTGGGGAAATTCGGGTAGTAGTACTTTACTGATGTACTTTTTTAGTTTTCTCCATTTTTCTCAGTATTCCCTTTACCGATTTCTTTCAAATCTTAAATATTTACTACTCTACTGGTATATAAAACAAATTAAGAAAGGTCACTTCTTTGGGAACTCTTGAGTACTAGTACTTTAATGATGTACTTTTTTAGTTTTTTTTTTTTCACTTTTCTCTTAATTCAAATTCTTTCAATTTTTAAATATTTCCTGTAGAAAGTGGCTGTGTAGAATTGAATAAAGGATTGAAGAGGAAAGGAGCCAGGCAGGGAGCCTCTATTAAATTAAACTCCTTTTACGCAAGAAACGTTTTGCCGATTTAATCATGCCACTTTCAGTTGTCGACAGTCTGTTCATAAGCTGTTGACAACTCTATTTACTAAAAAACTCCAATGCAACTGAAGATGTCATGATTAAATCGGCAAAACCTGCCTGGCTGCTTTCCTCTTCAATCCCTTTATTTAACTATTTCCCATTTGGGGTATATAAATCAAAGTACCATTGATCTCGTCTTTGGGAAACCTCGAGTACTAGTACTTTACTGATGTACTTTTTTAGTTTTTTCCAATTTTCTTAAAAAAAAAAAAAAAAAAAAAAAAAAACGAGCTCCAGCTCGGTCAACCCGGAATTTTCAATTAAGCGAGAAATCATTTTTTAAAGATGAAATAAAATCTTTTTTTATATATTTAAAAATTTTATTATTATTCATTTAAATTGCTCAGGGGCCCACATCTTGGGGGTACTTCGATGGCGACACAGAGCTACCCGAGCTGGGACTGGCAGTCCTTCTATTCTTTGCACGTCAGTCTCTTCCTTCCTCTTTTCAACAGGGGTCAGACCGAGCGACGGGCCGGCCTGTTTTATTCCTTCCCAATCGTAAAAAAACCCATGAACCGCCGACCCCTTTATTTCCGCCACCCCCGCACCCCGGGAATAATCAGGCGAGGAAAGAAGAAGACTATTATTCATTTAAAATATTAAAAATGTATTACATATTCAATTTATTTTATTTAAAAAAAAATTATCTTTCTCT
>JAKCPI010007547.1:0-15190 GCA_023213315.1 Euborellia annulipes
ATAGAGACCGGACAAAAAAGCATAAAAAAATGGAAAAAAAGTGCTTAAAAAAGCATAAAAATCTTGCATAAAAAGTTTTAAATAAGCATAAAAGTTGAAAAAAAGCATCTAATAAGCAATTTTACTCAATGGCGGATACAAAGGGGAGGGACGCGGGTAAAGGATGTAATTAATTTTAATATAAAATTTTAAAAATTAAAATTTAAAAATTTTATTTGTATATACTGTATAGGCCTATTCAGGTAAACAATTACAGAATGCATCTTTAAATTACCGAAAGTGTGCGGCCAGTCCCACCAGATTACCCCCCTGCGAGGGTCCACCGCAGTCCGCCCCAAATAGAGGGTCCAGGGGACACAGGGGGCGGAGGGTCCAGGCGGGCCCGAGCCAGAGTAGGGAAGGCGCGATTTCTTGCAGTTGCCGAAGGATTTGCATTACATGAATGTTTTTTCTGAATAATCAGCGTGAAATGAGTTTATTTTATGCGACGTTGCCACACTGGTCTGAGTCCCGTGATTTACTTATTTACTTTTAAATATGGCAGACTGTCATTTTCGGGAATTTTTTTGACTTTCTTGTTAAAATAAGTTTAAAAGCCCACGTCAAAAAACTTTTTGATTTTATTTTTTACATATTCTTATGGAAGTTAATTGACAAAATCTAAGTTTTTTTATTTTTTTATCTATACCAGGAGTGGCTATATAATTCGATATGTGTGCGTTTCGTCGATATTTCCCATATAACTGGATATGGCTGATATGATGTATTCAAGGGATGATAATTAGGCAGCCAACACAAAAAAACAAAAATTTTTAAATTTTCTCTGTCGACGTTTCGAACTCTCATCGCGCTCATCATCAGGACCTACGGTCAACAAATATTATTTATTCATATATTAAAATCTGGTGTGACTGGCGCACAGCACACAACTTTCTCTTACCTTCGGTAATCGAAAGTTGTGTTCTGTGCTTGTCACACCAGATTTTTTGTGTCGACAATATTTAGTTCCCGACAGTACGGAACATTTGAATTCAGATGTAAAATTTATGTGTGGGAAAATATTTTATATTTTGTAAACCATGGCAACCATTTCTCCTATCCTTCCCTATGAAATACAAGAGTAAAGTGGTCTTCAGAAGATTTCAATTGCAAAATGAGAATATACATTTTAAAGAGGATCTAAAAAATAATTGATTTTTGAATTTAAAAAAAAATCGTTGGAGCAAATTTTTGAGAAAATCGAAAAAAACTGAAAAAGTACATCAGTAAAGTACTAGTACTCTTTGGCCGATTTTGATTAAAAGCTTATTTTTCCGGTCCCGGGAAATGCTTAACTTAAATATAAAATTTCAACCTCGTAGCTCAATTCCTTTATGCTTAAAATTGAACACACAGACAGACACACAGACACACAGACAGACCATGTCGCGAAACCACTTTTTTGGATTCAGGGGACCTCAAAACGTGAAGATCCATCAAAAATCTCGACATCGAATTTTGACATGAATCCAATACTTTCTCTCTCTATATATATTACATATATACATAGGTAAGAGAAAGTAAAAAGATTTACATAGACAATATTGCATCAGAGTATAATTACTTACAGATAGAAAAGTCATACGCTTAGATGGATATAGCTTGTCATATACAGATATTGATATATAAATAAATACTGTTGATACATCAAAATAATATGAATATCTATAAAAAATTTTCAAGCGTTCGAAACGTCGACAGTGGAAATTAAAAATTTTTTTTTTTTTGTGTTGGCTGCCTAATTATCATCCCTTGGATATTTCCTATAGATTACTTGTTAAATTTCAATTATTTTTAATAATTAATTACACGATAACCCTTCGTCAGATCTGTTTCAAAAAATTATTATATACGTATGTAATAGTGATTAATAACATATTAAAAAATTAGCTTTTAATCTATATAAGTACCTTAGCATCCAAGCTTAAATAGATTCTGAGGACTTCAAAACGTATTTTTGGCAGGTTCAGTTCAATTTTTTTACGATTACATTAACTTTTTTTTAATCGAATTCGAAATCAAGTGCACTCTGATTATTTTATAATCTATTGTTTAATTAAAATAATTAGAATCAAAAAATATATATATATTTTCACCCTTTTTGAATATAAATCTGACAAATATTTATTTAAATGATTGATTATGAAAGAATTTAATGACAGTTTTTGACAAATGGAAGAGATGTGATAAAAAAAAGGATCCCTAAGTGATAACATCTCATCATCATGCGGGGGTGACGACTTTTAAACAGTTAATTGTCTCAATTATGTTTGAGTGAGAACGAAAATGTCAAAAGACATGACAGTTAATGATGAAATTGTCATCATGTATATTAAAGACTTTATTAAGCTCTAATCACGTTTCATTTTATTGAGTTATGATAATATTCAATGTGTATTGAAATTGCATTAATTTCACTTTCTCTTGCCTATATATTCAGAGAGAGAAAGTATTGGATTCATGTCAAGATTTTGAGACATCGTAGCTATAATTTTTTTAATGACTTATAAAAAAATTATCGTAATTAATTTTTTTGTTATCAAGCAAATACAAAAAAACAATCTGTCCCAATAATCTTTAATTTTTTTTAAATTTAAAAATGAATTTATTGTTATTATTAATCACATATTAATTAAGAAATTTTTAAAATAAGCTTAGATGATTTATTTAAAAATCAACTGTCAAATTAGTTCAGCATTCTTGCAATAGATGGCAGGCTAGTCTAACAGCCGATCCCCTATTAGCCTATATTTATATATTTTTATGCTTTTATAAAAGATACATAATATATAATAACATTTATAAAGTATTTATTGTTAAAAGATCAATGAAAATCAACCAAATGCATTAAATATTATTACCTACCATTCTGACATTCATTCTGAGAAGAACTGAAAGAAGTGGCTACGTATCTTAATACAATGGCGGCAGAGGAATATGAAGCCGGATTACAAAAACTTCTTTAAATATATTTAATAGCGGAGTGTCCGTCTGTCCGTCTGTCACGCTCTGTTTGATCAACTTTCCGTTGCAATGACAACATTTTGCATTCTTATAGAGGACGTTATGGAGAGTCCCGGAAAAATACTCGAGTCCCTAAATTCCTATAACTTTTTGAGTTATTAATTCTTAAAGTTACCATTTCTCACATAAGAAATGTATAGAGAAATATTTAAGTATTCTTTGAATTTATATATTCTATGAATGTAAACAAATCCTCAAGCAGGCTCTGGATTGGAGTACGTAGTAATAAAAATTTTCTTTGCCGATGGCCAAGGGCTAAAGGCTTGAACAATAAAAAAAAAAAAATAATAATAATTTTCTTTTCATAATGAAGAAAAGATTAGAGTCCGCCGCAGGCCGGCGACGCGGCTAGTAAATGTTTAAATTTGCATTCTGATTATGGACAGAAGTAGTTTAATGTATATTCATAAAATCTGGTGTGACAAGCAAACTTTCAGAAATTTGTGTGCTGTGCGTCCAGTCACACCAGATTTTTTCAGATACAAGTAGCGCTGCCCGCCTTAGAAATAAAATTTTATATTAATTTAATTAATTTTATATATTTTTATGGATCAATTTTATTAAGTTGTAGAGTGAAGTTTTGAAAAATTGTAAAAATAAATTCAACTTTCTGAATATATAGGCTAATATCCATATGTTATATTTTATGATCATAAAAAAAGAGACAACTTGTTCGTCGGGGTTTTTTATAACTTTATTAAATCCCAATATTTTTACAAAACGTTTCCTCTTTGTTTTATTTTATTTTATACTAAAAACTTTACTATACAATCAATTTAAATATGGACATAGGCCTGAAATTGAAATATTTTTTGTTTTTACCTTGATTTATTTATTTATTTACAACACACTAGCACGGGACATGGAATTGCTAAATCTACACGTTTTTTCATGCTATCTATTTGCTTCTTTTTAGAATTTTCTTTTTTTTTTTAATTAAAAAAAATCTTAACGATTCTTGGAAAGAATATTTAGACGATGATATGCATAAAGGAACCAAGCGTTTGGTTTCTTCATGCATAACGTCGTTCATTTAGAGTAGCATATTTGTCACAAGGGTCCTCTAAATCATTCAATTGAAATAAATAGAGATGGGGCTACTAGAAAAGAAGAAAATGGCTCTTATGAGCCTTTAATTAAATACAATACATAACATTTCAGATTACATTTATTTGAGGACATTAGTAGAGAAGAAAAAATTTATGAAGGTGATGACGTATATAATATTGTTCTTAAACTATGAAATTTGAAATTATAATTAATTATGAGGCAAAAAAGCCTGGGCTTGTTGCTCAAAATGCCAATAACCTACTATATATTATACACTGCGAGTAAAATAGCGAAACACTTTGTTCCCCCTTAAAAAGACCTGATAATGATACTGTAATTTATTAAACATTTGATATGAAATATCTTATACATTTCTAAGTAAATTTAACACAAATACAAATCATTTTAATACAATTTAATACAATTTCAATAAAACAAAGACAAAAATGTCAAAATTGATTTATTAACGACAAATTTCTAAAATTTCAAAATAATCTTTCCATTTCAGTTTTTCTCTGTCTATTTTATTGGAAATTCTTATAAAAACAAAATTTTGAATTAATATCCAACAAAACATATCGAGATTATGTTGATTTGCCCCTCAAATTGAAAATCGACATATTTTATTTAAATTGTATTAAAATGATTTGTATTTGTGTTAAATTTACTTAGAAAGATTTCATATTAAATGTTTCTTAAATTAGATTATCTTTAAGGTAGATTAAGAACAGGTCTACAAAATGTTACGTTTTTTTTTGACTCGCTGTGTAATAATAATAATAATTTATTTGAGAATGCTCTAAGGACAGAAGTCCTTTTTGAGCAGAGAATTTGAACATACATATTGATTTAGCATTACAATTCATAAACAATTACAATTCACAATAATCGATCTCTAATCGTCCTGAATCCCACACACACACACAACCCACACACGCTCCCTCGACAAACACCGAACGTCACTCCGACCCAACAACAACAAAAAACAAAAAGAGACACCTCGACACATCATCAAGCTCTCCCGTCACTCAGCTGCTCTCGCATCAGATGCATGTGCAGATTTCTTTTGAAGGTTGCAAGCACTCGTGCCCCCTTCAAATCCTGTTCCACAATCTTGCCGATTGGATGGTATATGATACAGCAACTTCTGAGTGTCCATCTATTAGTGTCTCCCACTGTTTGATTAACTTAACTTAATTTCAAATTGAAATTTTGCACCATTATGTAAAGCTCGTATATCCTCACATGCGAGGGCTAAAAAAAATTTCCCATTGGAAAGCATTGAATTGTATAGCTCTTTTTATTTATTAAAAATTATAGTCAATTAATTAAATCTCTCAAATTAAAAATAATTATATAATTTAATTTTCCTTTTTTTTTTTTTATTTGAAAGTTGTGTTCTGTTCATGTCACGCACCAGATTTTTATTTCCAAATAAATCCTTTCAAAATTCAATTTATTATTAAATAAAAATGAGCAAATTTAATTGGTTAAAAAAAAAAAAAAGCAGAAGAGCCGAGACCTTGTCATTTAATCAAAAAACTTTTTTTTTTTTTTTTTTATTAAACCAGCTTTCCCTAAAACGACATAACAAGTTAGTTAATTAGCATGAACATAGATCATTTTTATCATGATAATATATCCGGTGCGGGTGATAAATTCATGAATATTAGATTTATCTTGTAACGTTAATCCAGAAATCCTATTAAATAGCGATAAAAGGGTCGTCCTTTGGTCCTCCTCGTCGCCTTTCTTTTCTTCTTCTTCTTCTTTTTTTGTTTAGTGATTAATGGCCAAACCGATCCAATTTCACGCACACCCAAACTCAACATTCATATCCAGAAGAAGAGTATTATTTCCTTCTCGAATTAGGGGGAAACTGAGTTTAAGTCTCTTGTCGTAAGACAAAAGTTATCCACAAGTTTTAGTTACGATTTAGAATGCATAAAGCATAAAAAAGTTTCGGGTAAGAGAGAGAAGGATGTGGTGGGTAGGAGGGTGGGAGGGGTGGGGGGGGGGGGAGTTAATTCATCTTATTCACTTAATTTTATTTAACACACTTCTAGTTTTCAATGAGAGATTTAAAAAAAAAACTTAAAAAACAACTTTCATTCCATTTTTGGAACAAAAGAGAAATTAAACGCTCTAGTTGTTGATTTTTTCTATTCATACTTGAAATCCTATTTATAAAACGTTAAACTACATAAAGCTAATCATAATCATTATATATTAAGAGAATTTTTAATTATAGACCACATTTTTGTATTAAATATTTATTAAAAATAATATAAATACTGTACAACGTTTCGAGTGCTTATTTTCTGCAGCCCAAGTACTGTGCACTTGCTCCGACTAAAGTGAACTAATTGTCATGTCCGTTACTTGCCTTTTTATATACAACGACGTCAGCGCTATCTGTCGGCATTTCTGTGAAGTTAGATTCAAATTTTCCCGCTATTTTCACTCATTTCTATAAAAATAGCGGGAAAATTTGAATCTAACCGCCATCTGTCGACATTTCTGTCAAGTTAAATTCAAATTTTCCCGCTATTTTCATGGAAATGAGTGAAAATAGCAGGAAAATTTGAATCTAAATTCACTGAAATGTCGACAGATGGCGGTTAGATTCAAATTTTTCCGCTATTTTCATGGAAATGAGTGAAAATAGCAGGAAAATTTGAATCTAACTTCACTGAAATGCCGACAGATGGCGGTTAGATTCAAATTTTCCTGCTATTTTCACTCATTTCCATGAAAATAGCGGGAAAATTTGAATCTAACTTCACAAAAATGCCGACAGAGTTGCCGAAAAGACTGTATCTATGTGTGTGTGAGTGTGAGTGTGAATGGGAAAAAAGTGTGTTTAAAACAAAATGTACAATACTGTCAGAAACTAAATATATGTCGACACAAAAATTCTGGTGTGACAAGCACAGAACACAACTTCGATCACCGAAGGTAAGAGAAAATTGTGTGCTGTGCGACCAGTCACACCAGATTTTTTTTTTTTTGAAGCCGTATTTCAAATAATAAATTTTTTAGGCCCTACTTAGTAGGCATAAAGAATAATTCTTAATGTTATAATTTTGTTTTATTCTCCCTGTTTGTTTTTTTTTTTTTCAATGGTGGCCCCCTTGCTCTAGCATTATTATTAATTATATCGATTGTTAAATTAATTGTTATTATCTTCAAACGTGTTTAGATTAACTAATTGAAAGGGTTTTAATAATTTGCATAATAAGTGAAATTATTATTTTTTTTCTATAGAACAAAATTAGACTCGATTAATATTCTAAATTAGAAATATGCCTATATATATGAAGAACATTCTTCCAGATGTTGCGATTTTTGTTTATTTTTTATTATTCTTTGTGTTAGCAATATTACGAACTAGCCGCGCCACCCGCCTCAAACTACTCAGCTTTCATTAATTATAATTAATTTTTGACATGAATCCAATACTTTCTCTCAATATATTAGTATACAGCATATACAGTAAATAGGTTATAGGTAAGAGAAAGTAAAAATCAAATTAATATCACATAAAATACTTGCCTGATGGTTGAACTGAAATAATATTCAATATTATTCAATAATATTTGAATTCAGCATGAAAAATATTTTAACAATTCCATATTTTTCTTAATTCTTGTTAAAGAAAAAGAAGTTCATTTTTTTCGACCAGTGAGTGTTAGGGTTTGGAAAAAACCGGAAAATTTTGAAAACCGGTTTTTCGGTTTTTCACAAAGCGGAAAACCGGTAAACCGGTTTTAAACCGGTTTTTTTTTTCAAATGTAAATCAAGCAAAAAAAAAAATAAAAAAATACTCAAAGCAAAATTTTATAGAATTATTTTTTAATAACCGCGTCCCTGCCTGCCACTCCAAATGGCTTAAATAAAATCATCGGAATGCCTGGGATCCGAACCGAAAAAAAAATTATTATTATTACTACTATTCTGATCCAGTGCCTGCTTGAGGATTTGTTTACATTCATAGAATACAAAAAATACATAAATTTCTCTATACATTTCCTATGGAAGAAATCGTAACTTTATGAATTAATAACTCAAAAAATTGTAGGAATTTTGGGATCCGAGTATTTTTCCGGGACTCTCTATAACGTCATCTATAAGACTGCAAAATTTCGTTTCAAAATTCCAACGGGAAGTTGGTCAAACAGAGCGAGACAGACGGACGGATAGACCGACACTCCGCTATTATTATATATAGATTATTTAAGTATTAGAAAAAAGGAGAAAAAATATAAATAATCTATAATTTTTTTTTTTATTTGTCCAAGGTCTTTTTCGGCATCTAAGGCCATTTAAACCCCATCCCTATTTATTTCAAATGATTAATAGCCAATTCAAATGAAATAAATTTTTCTCGCTTGGAACGGGAAGCGAACCCGAAACCCCAAGCTACTAGAAGCTATTGTAATATCTTCTCTCTGAGCCATGGATCACGGGCTAATTTATAAATTTGAATACAAGTATTAATGAAGAAAAAAAAAAAAAAAAACCGATGTCGGTTTTTCGGGAAAAACTCGGTTTCTCGGTTTTTGAAAATGAGCCAAAAAACCGGTATACCGGTTTCGGTTTCCACCGGTGTCCAAACCCTAGTGAGTGTACTTGTGTTTTTTCTTTGATGACGTTTTTGTTCATAATTTCGTTAATAATTAACAGATTTTTCGAATGAATGATTTTTAGAAAGCCAAAGAACTATAGAATATCGTAAATATATTTTTTTGCATTCAGGGATACTTAAAATTGTATTAGGGGTGACCAAAGCAAAAAAAAATCTTGAAAATTTCGATTTTTCTAAACTTTAAGCCGTTTGCGGCACGTCTAAATGACCTCCGATTGGGCTGAAACTTAAAATTTATATGTATTCTAACTATCTGCATATTTTTAAAGGGTGTCGCCTTAAAAAAATCCAGGTAATATAAAGAATAGAGCCGCTTTACAGCACATTTTCTATAAAAATTTTATTTTCTCTATAGCTCTAAAACCTGACGTGATGGGGCAAAACTGATGACATTTTTGGAATCAGCGCTACCCAGGGAGTTCCGACTCGAATTGGGCCGGCTGTCGCTTAACTTTTGGAGGCGTGGCTTAACGCCACCGAAAATACACCAACTTAAAACTAGTTAAAAAAAAGAACCTAATTCCAATTATAAAAATCATTTATATATTTCAATAAAACAAAAACCAAAAATATTTTACAAAATGAATAAATAAATAACAAGAGAAAAAAAAAATAATAATATTGATGAAACAATTTTTTTTGTAAGGGTGGCATAGTCCAATTCCAACCGTTATTCAAAGTCAGTCTCTTCTGTCATACAACTGGTCATACAAGCAGATTTAAAGTTTCAATCAAATCATTTAATGTTTTCCAATAATTTCTTATCAACCTGTGGTGTTTTCTATCCGTTTTCCTGCCTTCTCCAAAACATATTATCCTGATCCTCTCTTTATAATATATTTCAAAGTTTCTCTTAAAGTTACTTGTGATAGTCAGTAGGAGTTAACTTGTAATTACCACAAGTAACTTAAAGAGAAATCTTTTAATATTATTTTCTGTGGCTGTTTCTACATAATTTGATCCATTTCCTTGGTGTTGATATAGGTCTATATATATATATATAGGCCTATATCGACTTCAGAAAATTGATATAAAATGGACACACAAAAAAATTAGCATATATTATATGTATTACTTACGAATAATCTATACAATAGAATTTTGAATATTTTGGACCAGTTAAGCTCCGCCCACCGCACAAGCTCCGCCCACTGCATGCAAAAGAATTTTGAATTTAGCGGTTCAAAAATTCGGTGGCGTTTGAGGGGAAATGGAGGGGCGTTAGCGACGTGAGCAAAGCATTGAGTTGAACCCCCCCTGGCGCTACCCAAATACCCAGAAATAGTTTCAAATACTCTGTCAACAATAAAAAGGTCCTTTTTGTTGCCCTGTGTTAACGTTTCAGACAATTAATGGAAATAACATATACATATCTGGTTTATTAAACCTTTTTAATTTCACTCCGAGTCTTTAATAAACAGATAAGTGGCTAGATGGCTACACTAGTACTACTTTAGGCGGCAAGAGATGGCGTTAGTTTTTCCCATAGGATTACAAGGGATTTATTCCATTTCATTTGAAAGATTCCAGCTAATTAATTAAGGGTAAAAAATTAATTATTTTTTAACACAATGATTACTAATTTAATTATCTATAAGATATAGAGCGATTTTTTTTAAAAATATCTTTTATTTAATGCAATTAATCTAAAAAAAAAAATATATTTTTTCGAAAATCAAAAAAAGGCCTTCTATAAGTTGTAGATATTTTAAATAGCTTTAATTTAAAAAAAATTTGAAGTCGATAGCTTCAAAATTGTGGCCGCTGGAAACTTCCAAAATTACCACCCCTAGACGCGCACCTTAAGTAGTCAGTAACAAAACAAGCTCGAGTTCAAATCTCTCTGGGAGCAAGTTTTTTTTTTGTTTGTTTGTCACAGACCAGGTCGAAACCCGCCTCTGCCGGGCAACGCGGCTAGTATTTAATTAATTATTATAATTTATACTAATTTTATTTTTCTTGTTAAAATAAATTTCACCTCACTTGAAACTCGTTATGCTTTTTTATTTAAAAAAAAAAAAAAATCCTTCATCATCAAATGTGTATCAAATAAAAAAAATAAACTTGACTTGCTTAAAAGTTTATTTTCCTGAATAATTTTTAATACTATTATATATATCCTTTGGTTTGTTTTTAGGTTGGTTTTTTTCTCCCCATCGTCGCGACGTTTTAATTCCCTTCTCTACTGGTCGTCGTCGTCGTCGTGTTTGTGTGCCGTTGTTTGAGTTGTGAGTGTCGAGTGACAAGTGAGGAGTGTGTGTCGTCATCAACGTCTCACTTCTTCACATTCATCTATTCTTTTTTCGTCTGCCTGCCCCATTTCCATCTCGGTGAGTTTTTAAAGCCTTTGATATCATATTATACTCAAATTTTTTTTTTTTGAAATTTGACATTTAGTGAATTTAAGAGAAAATAAAATATTTTCCAACTCATTTTATCAAGTTTCAAAGTAATATATATATTTTTTTATAAAGAATCTTTAAACTTAGTTGTTTAATTTTTCGTTTTGAATTAAGATAAACATTAAAATGCATTAATTTAATCGTAAATCCTTTAATTTTCAATATATATTAAGCGGGATTATTGATTATAGATATTTAAGTGAGGTTATGTTATAAATAAGTAGTAGTAGTATTATATTTTTTTGGCCTCCAACCGTCGAAAATTTGCCCCGGTATGTTATAAATAAATATTTGAAAGTGAAATTAGAATCAAATTGTATGACTTGTGTGAAATTATAAATCATACAATGCCCCCTAGCTGTCAACTGACCAACTATATTTAAAAAATGGCTGACCAATTATAACCTCACTTCCTCACTTCCGTCAAATAAATATTTATTATAATTAATAATATCTCTTAATATGTATTGAAAATTAAAGGAATCAGAATTAAATTAATGCTTAGCTAGTCTTTCATGATGATATAGACTCACTTACTTACTGGCGGCTACGATGTCCCAGTTCTTTGTTTTTACGATTTATTTTTAAAAGAGATTTTGGATGAATTCGATTCTATTCTTTCTTGATGATTTTTCACCTCTCTAATGCACAATGTACACTTGACAAAAAGATTTTGTGAAACCTTTCATTAGAGAGAGGTCATTAAACCCCTGCCAACTTGAAACCAATCACCGAATACTAAATTATTATTATTATTTTTTTATTATTATTATTATATTGTTGTTAAATTTTATAATAAAAAAAACATTGTCGTCTATCGATTATTGTTAAAAATGAAAAAATAATAATAATAATTATCTCATTTAAATGACATTATCTCGCTAATTATTTTTTTTTATATTTCAATTGTATTTTTTTTTTTTTCATATTACCAGACTAAATGTAAATTCAGCATTTTAAAATATACGTTGTTTAAAAAAATACATTTTTATTATATTCAAAATGCAATAAACATTTTATAATAATTATATTTTCAACCATCATTGGAGTATCATATATTTTAAGTATGCCTGAATAAAACAATTAGCATTTTAATCATCAAAAATAAAAAAAAAATCGAAGCATTTTTTGGAGTGTGCAACTTTAAATAACAACGATCATTGTTGAGATTCAATATTAAGGATATTATAGGCACTTATAAAGATTAAAAGCTAATTTTTTAATATGTTATTAATCACTATCACATACGTATAAAACAATTTTTTGAAGCTGATCTGACGCAAGGTTATCGTGTAATTAATTATTAAAAAATTTAAATTTAACATGTAGTCGACGAAATGAATTATGTAGCCACTTCTGATATAGATAAAAAAAACAAAAAACTTCTATTTTTATCAATTAACTTGCGTAGATACGTTAAAAATAAAATCAAAATTTTCTAACGAAGCGTTTTAAAAATATAGTAGAAGGATACGTAATAAAAAGAGAGAGCAGCTAGTTTTTGTTTTCTTTTATTAAACCCTCATTGCTGACGTTTCGGTCCTGTTTAGGGCCATCCTCAGAGCTATTAATATAGAACAATACACAATGGTCATTAAGAAAATGCGTACAGATTTATATAAATTAGATGAATATTTACCATTAGGGTTGTCATTATAAATTTCGATTTCCATATTTCACCTGTATTTGACAGGACCAAAACGTCAGCAATGAGGGTGGTGGTGAAAAGGGAAATGTGAGTTAGGGGAAGAGATGGGTTGTGTTCATAGGAAAACAAGGAAAATGTTTAGTTTAGTAATTAATTAAAGAGAAAATTAATTATTTCAATGATTATAATTTAATTATCTAACTTATAGAGTCTTAAAATATCTTTTGGATAATCAAAAAAAATTGAAAAAAAAGGGTTTTGGATATAATATTAAAAAAATTGGGTGATAATGTGAATAAATCCCCTTAATAAAAGAAAACAAAAACTAGCTGCTCTCTCGTTTTAAAAATATTTTAACAAAAAATATCAGTCGGCCATATTTAAAAATAAATAAGTAACGTGACTCAGACTAGTCCAGCAACGACGCATAAAATAAAACGCGTTTCACGCTTTCACTGACGATATTTTTTCTTACAAATTGCCCGCCCGTTGTGTCTAAACTGATTTGCATTATTCATTGTCATATTATAATTAAAATACACCTAATGCAGTGGTTAGACTGGAAACCGGGACGGTTCATCTCTCTCACAGGATTTTGAAACTTGCTCTACAATGGATGTACAAGATCTCTCGAATGGGGAGCGAGAGATACCCTAGGATCTGTTTTGAGAGGCTGCTATCTCTGGAGACTGGAGCGAACATCAAATACAATTGGATATCCCAGGTCAAAGCATTGTTGTACACGGCAGGACTCAGCTCTGATAATCTATCTGATCATCGAAAAATTAAATACCTTTTGGGCGAGCCTCTAAATGAGTTCAGTAGGAATCTTGTTGCGACGGACGTCGAATTCGTTAATAATTCTTTATTCAGCAGCTTTTACAAGACCATTATTCGTTTCCCCTCCGACACCCTATATCCGCAAGATTATCTAACCTCCAACACAAGATTCGTGTACGTGAGGCTTTGGGCTCAGGTGAGGGTAGCTGGGAAATATTTTGTGAAGCTCTCAGTGAATAGAAACGTTTATTTAATCAACCAAAAAGAGCATTGTACTATTTGCAACATGGAGAGACTGGAGTCCTTATTCCATATCATGGTGAGCCATTGTACGACTCTCTGAGGAGGCACTATATTCCGGAAGTTGTAGGAGTTGAGGAACAAGGTTACATGAACACCATTGTAAATAATGTTAAATTAAGCAAGCTTTTCTTTTATACAAGCGAGGTTATGAAATTAAGATCATTTATTCTTTCTGAATAGACTCTATGTAATTAAAGGAGAAAAAAAAAAAAAATTTGGAGGCTACCGGCGTATTGTAATTGTAATTTTCAAATGTGCTACTCGACTCACTATTATGACTGTATATATTAAATACTGAATAAATTTATACTTATACTTTTTATACTTTAGTTTTTCGTAATTCGTGTAGATATTAAATTAAAATTAAATTAAATATCTATAATTAAAATACAATATAAACAGCTGTTAAATGCAGCAGATCTATATTATGTGAAAAAAAAAATACTCAAATTAAAAGTTATTTATTTATTTATTATTATTTTTGATAATTTATTCCAATGATAGGTCACGACTAAATTATAATAATGGTATTCAAATTTTATATTCTATTATGATTTACGGGGTACTGTCGGAATAGCCTTAAGATTATTATTAAAGTTAAATAGAGTAATTTAAAAAAAAAAAAAGGGTGGGAGAGAAGCAGGCAGAGGTTGCACATCCCTCGTCCTGACAGAACATGAGGACGTGACCAAGCGGAATTCTGTTTGCTGCTCTAACGCTCTCCATTCCATCCCCCTCTCTCCCCCGAGGGGGGGGGAGGTTGACAAGAGTGGCGGCTATATTTCAACCCCGTGGCGCGAATAAAAGTGTCCACCCTTCCTCTCTCTCGTTGTAAGCGAGCTCGGGAATTGGAGATTAGGTGAGGGGGTTTTTGACAAGGACACCCCCCCCCTTCACCTTCTTATTATGGCCCCCTCTACTCTTTACTAACCCTTCAATAAAAATGGAGAAAAAAAAAACAGGAAATGCTTAAAAAAAAAAAAAATTGGCTCGATAAAAACCAACAATATAATAAAACTTTGATAAGGAATATGTATCTCTCTTGATATTGCTTTAAAGAATAATAAACTTTATATATATAGGTCAAGAAAAATTGAAATTTTTCTATATATAATCCCTCCGGTGTACAGTCTAAAACAAAATTAAGTAATCAACAAACAATTCTTGTGGATTCAAAAGGAAAAATCTGGTGTGACTGGTCGCACCTTTGGTAATCGAAAGTTGTGTTCTGACATTACATTAAAAAAAAAGACTCCTAGACTTATGACGTCATAAGTTTTATTTTCGTTATAAAAA